>NDXB01008918.1:0-19630 GCA_002631895.1 Agapornis roseicollis
TTAGCTGTTTAACAGAAAATGTCAAACTTACAGAAATGTCACGTATACAGGAATTAAAAGGTACTTGCACAGCAGTAGGGGAAAAAAAAAATCTAACATCTCTGAAGAAACAGGCACTAAAATGGCTCTGAATGTTACAGAACATGCATAAAAATATGTACATTTCTTTTTAAAATCCCATCATTTAAGAAACAATGGTAATCTGCTCAGGTGTAAGCTTCAGAATGATAGCATGACCTTAAACTACTAGGAAAATTAGTTCCTTCCTGCTTCATGACAGCAGCATTAATAATCCTCCCCTTAGCACAAACAGGTATTATTTTTGTAGTTATTATCCTTTGGACATACCTTTGATTGTCTTCTAGCATCTTCATTGCTTCATTCAGATTCTTTCCCATTTCTGCTAAAGTAGGGTCCACCATCTTTCAGGAAAAAAAGATAATTTTTAAGAAAAAAAACCAAAACCCATTTATCTCACTACTGCCCCCACAACATCCTCAATACAAATTCATTCAGTCAGATTCTTTTAACTAGTCTGCGCATGCTCATTTCAAAATAACAGTATGTTGAATATCCTGAATGCAAAATATGCAAAATAAGAACATACTATTAATCCAAAATAACTAAAAAGAAAACTCAAATGTCATGTGGATTTTGTTATTGATAGACCCATTTTTCTCTCTACAAGGAAAGTCAGAACTTTTCCTCATGAATAATGAAAGAAAGAGCACTGAAACTCAAGGATTTGAAAGATGCGAGGTGTTCAAGGGCTCATTATAATGCTTTAGATGAAAAAATTAAGTATGTGCCACTTTAGCCCAACTGAATGATTTGCTTGCTTGTTTTGATAACCATTCTACACCAGCAAGAAAACTTAAACTATTCCTTTAAATGCACAAATTTAAATGTGGTCCTAATAAAACCAAACCAAAACAAAAAACACAACAAAAAATCAAACCAAACCCAAAAAAAAGCCTTCTAAGGGACACCCCAATCTTTCTACAGAGTACAGAAAATAGTGACAAGTTCAAAAACAAGTAAATGCTATTTCCAAAGAACTGCTTTTCCTCTGAACAAGTCTCTTTTATGAACTTTAACCCAAGAAGCCTGGCGGATGCTTGTGACACTGACATGAGATTTGGACAGGAACATTTACTCACTTAAGGATTACATACCATCTAGAAGCTTCCTGAGAATGTGAAAGGTATCATCTGGCAGAGTCTGATCTATCTATGGACTGGATTTGAAAAACAAATATACCCCAATATGAAGGTAGCAGGTACCACCACTGATAAGACCCATCCCATTTGACTGAAAACCCTAAGATTCTCAGGTGATCCTGTTACACAGTTTCTTCTCCCTCCCTCAGATTCCCAAATGTACTGCAAGCTTAGCCTCCATAAATTCAGCATCAACCCTTTTTCAAGGGATCAGCCCACATATCAAAGCCTCTAGGGTTAACCACTTACACTGCTGCGGAGGTTCAGAGGTCCTAGGGGTTAAAAGTAAGACATCCAAACCAAGTTTGATATTTAAACTTACACCACTCATGCTGCAGAGATAGAATAGCTTGTCTGCTACAGAATTTGAGGAACACTTCTCCTGAAGGCCTGCACATGCCTTGCATGGCTGCTGATGGAAACACATGCAACTGTTGCAACCATGCAACATGGGCATGTACGTTTGTTCATGCAAAAGGAAATTTAATCACAGAAGGTAGTGGATTAATTTCCGTAAGGATTTTACACTAGTTTCATCCAGAGGACTAATCAAAAAGAGAAAAAGAAATTATGCTGAGAGTTTCCATATGTGCAAAGACTATTTTTACCAAAATATTATAGCAAGTGGTAGGTGGCTGAAAGAATCAGTACCCAGGCATGGTCACAGTGGCTCAAACCAAGATTGATAGTGCTCTGTATTTTGTTGCTTTAGAATTGGCCAGCAACAAATGTTTTGGGGAAGAACAAAGGAACAGCACAAGTATTCAGCAGTAGTTTCCCACAAAAATTCCCAGCATTTAGCAAGAAATGTTTTTTTACACTGCTGGCTTGTAGGTAGAACATCCACTGCTATGAGGGCCATGACTTAATTATGCACTGAGTGAAAAAGCAGGACAAATCCATTTAGGCACTGGAATGGGTTGCCCCGGGAGGTTGTGAATGCTCCATCCCTGGCAGTGTTCAAGGCCAGGTTGGATGAAGCCTTGTGTGGCACGGTTTAGTGTGAGGTGTCCCTGCCCATGGCAGGAGGGTTGGAACTAGATGATCTTAAGGTCCTTTCCAATCCTAACTATAAAGTCATAGAGTTCAACAACTCATCACAGAGGTTTAAAAAAAAAAACCAGCCAAAACCCCAAACCCCAACACATATAGCAAGTATTTGATACTCTGAATACAACAGATATAGCTAGAAGACAAATATAAATATGATAATTGACAATATTTCCACATATTTTCAGTGGTTTCCTGAGTTGAGCTACATCAAAGAAGCTCTAAGAAGAAATCTTACTTAAAAAAAAGAAGTAAAAAATAGGCCTGCTACTAGGAGCTTTTAAGGGAGTAATCAATTAAACATCATTTACTGATTATGCCCATCTCACATACTTTAAATTTAGGATGCCATAAAACATGATCAAAGGTAGTTATTCACTTGAACGTTCCTCAGCATCATGGAGGTATTCAAATCACTCTGTTGTAGATAAGGACACAAGATGTAGAGGCATTATAAAAAGGGCTCTGAGGTGCTTTTGTTTGTTACTAACACAAAATTCACCTGTTAGAATTACACCAGATGTTAAAACCTGCACATGCTTACCTCATGACTCAGCCTGTCTCACTTACTAGTAATTACACACGTATGAAACCCTTCTGCAGGCAGAATAAATACATAAAATACAGTTTTGAAAGTCCTAAGAAGTTATACTAAACTCAAAAAAAACTATGAAATCCAGAAAGTCTTTGATTTGTTTTAATATAAAAATTTAACTGAAATTCTGGGTTTAATTGGAAAACGAATCCCTGCTCTTTTTTTTCCAATGGCTAAGTAGATATGCAGTAACTTATTTTCTCCTCTGAATTATGAGAAGCAAAAAAACCTCCAAACCCCCTTTTTCTACTGCATACCGAATTTTAGATACGCTTCCTGCTCTGCTCACAACATTAAGGGCAGGGAGATGGAAAGCAGAGGACTATCTCCTTTTTTTAAGCAGCAAGAAAAATAGGTGTGGCAAAGTTGCAGCAACAAACTATTCTGTTGTTTCTGAACAGACTTCAATAACATGCCATAATACAGTAGTACACTGCTTTAGTTCTGTCTGTAAATGGGATCAAATGTGTATAAAATCCAAATAATAATAAACAGGAGACATTTTTTCATGTTCTTGAACTGTTTTAAGAGCACTGGTGGATGGGTTCTTGAATACTATGTCCTGAACCATAGGACAAGACATTTTTTGAGGAGGTTAAAACAGCTGCATTAGTATATTAACTTTAATTTTTTGCACTCAGTCCTGACCCTGGTATCCCAGGATTTGACTCCAACTGATCACAGTTAGGTGATTTTTTGATGAGTTACAAGACATGCAATATCCTTTCAAGCTCTAAGGAGTCACCAACCACAGCTTCTTTCTTCAAGGAATCCATTCGGCACTGATACCTCCTGCTTCTTTAAGCCCTCTGAAGACCGTGATGTTCACTACCCTACTTTGACCTTTATCATTTGTTGCCTTAAAAATGTGATAACCCTATTCCGTCAGATTAACTCATGATAGGTTTGGTTTGTGGTTACTCCCTTATTTTGTAATTAATCTGTTACTATTTTTTTTACGCACTTTGAACTCTAAACCGTTTCTGGTTTTACAGGCAGTATGTCACACCTTGGCAATCTGGCTGCTCTCCAGTTGCTATAAGACTGAACATTTATTACAAATTCAAAAAGAAAAATTTTGCTTCATGTACCACTGGTTTACAATCTTGATTTTCCATTTCTGTGGGCTGCATTCCTAATATAAGAAAGGAAGGATTTTTAAACTGCCTACAGAAATTATTCTGTGTATGCAAAGTCACAGGTACAACTCATTCTGTTCTAGTGTCCTCAACATAAAAAGGACATGGAGCTGTTGGAACAAGTCCACAGGAGGGCCACAAGGATGATCAGGGGACTGGAGCATCTCCCATATGAAGACAGGCTGAGAGAGTTGGGGCTGTTCAGCCTGGGGAAGAGAAGGCTGAGTGGAGACCTCATAGCAGCCTTCCAGTATCTGAAGGGGGCCTATGGGGATGCTGGGGAGGGACTCTTCATTAGGGACTGTAGTGACAGGACAAGGGGTAATGGGTTCAAACTGAAACAGGAGAGGTTTAGATTGGATATAAGGAAGAAATTCTTTCCTGTTAGGGTGGTGAGATGCTGGAATGGGTTGCCCAGGGAGGTTGTGAGTGCTTCATCCCTGGCAGTGTTCAAGGCCAGGTTGGATGAAGCCTTGGGTGACATGGTTTAGTGTGAGGTGTCCCTGCTTATGGCAGTGGGGTTGGAACTAGATGATCTTAAGGTCCCTTCCAACCCTAACTGTTCTACGATTCTATGATTATGTATTTCATGAGGAATATGCCTCATTTTCCCACTACAACATTACATTTAACTAGAAGAAAGCTTTACCATCAAAAAAACAAATCCTGTTCTCAACAGTAAATTAATTTCAAACAATAGCAGTATTCTTTAGCCAAAAGAATTTGTGTATTTATTCTACAGGCAAAGAAAAGTTTTGGATAACAAGTAAAAAAGCAGTCACTTCATGACTGTTAGGCAAGAATGAGAATGGCACTGTATTACCACAAAACTTCTGCTTATTGGTATTTGTTCTTTTAATCTTTCTTTATCACTTCCCTGTGATGTGCATCAGGGTTTTCATACAGGTCTTCTGTCACAAGTTTTCCACAAAGTTACCAGGATGTTGCTGTCAGTAACAAAAGACTGAGCAAGAAACCAAAACAGTTTCTTTGGGTTTAGGGAAAACATAGCTCTGGAAACTGCAAGAAGATACAAGGAAAGAATTTGCCCTATTTTACCACACACAAAGTTACCTAACTTGAAACTTAAAATCCCTCAGAAGATGGGTCACTTTTATCAAAATATGATAAAGGGAGGAAGGCAGATCATAGATCTGTTAAGCCAAACTTCTGAAATTTAGCACAGGCTTCCCAAAGAACTTAAATTTGAAGTTCACTCAAAAAGAAAAGATTTCTGGGTTTCAGATAAAATTAATTCTAATTATATCACATACAACATATAATATAAATACTTTTTTTAAAAAAAACCCAAATCAAAACATTTGTCTGATACCTCAAATATAATTTGCAAAATAAAACTATGAGATTGTTACTATGCATCAGATTCTACAGTGGCTTTGCTTGTGATCCTGTCATGGGATGCTTTCAGTTCTCAGGAAATTTCTCGTCTGCTAAAAAAAGAAAAAACCTTTTCTATTTGCAAAAACCTAACAACTGTAGTAATTCAGTGTCAGCTAATTGGGTAATTCTACCAAAACGCCTTCTTCATAACAAAAATTACAAAATTTTGTCTAGTTTTAATCCAAGTTAAAAAGTACTTATACATGTAGCTTATTGGGATGTCAGTGATAAGTACATAAGAAGGAGAGAAGCCATGGTTCAAACATAAACCAGTCTCAGATGTACTATGATAATTCATAAATAAGCCCAAAATACATGGACACACTTTCTCTGAGGTGAAACATATCCCGATTTGGATTAATTTCAATTTTATTTAGGGAGAAAACTTACATATCATGCTCCTGACTAAATGAAGTGCAGATTGTACAAATTGACAACAATCTTAAACAAAGACTATTTCAGGAGAGCACTAACTCCTTACTGTATTGTGGCATGTTATTATACAGAGAAGTACAGCTTTCAGCATACATGCAGAAAAAAAGCCATGATAAACAAGGGAGGAAGTAAAACAAATGATAACTATTCACATCTATTTGCATATATTGAAAAATCAGACATGAGAGTTTTTGCAGGGCCCTCACCATTATAGACTATTCCTTACACCAAGGATACAAGCAACCAAAACTCAGACTTTTGTTCTGTTAAGAAATTGAGGTATTTAATTCTTACGCAGCATTTTTATTCTTTATGATGACCCTGTCAAACAAAGTTTAATGGCTTTGCCATTACTGTAGGACAAACACTTGCCCTGTGCTAATGTGCTTTCTTCTAATAACTGCATATTGTACCATTATTCTGCTTGAGTCCTGTTTATGAAAACTGTATTTCAAACTAGTATATTCATTCAAGTTATACTTAAGTAATGAAAACTTTTCAGAACAAGCAGTAGCCACTGTAACTTTTGCCAGCACTAGTAAAGCACTTCAGTTTTTAAATGCTACCTAATACTCTTTAGCACTGTATTCTTCCTGTGGATTGTAGTATATCAAACCATTTGGCTACCAACTCACTAACCACACCAGGAAGATACTTGTGAATTTCCTAACTATTCATTTTACCAGAACACATCCCATTCAACCTTTCCAAGGCATTCCAAAACTAGACAAAATTGAATGTACTGTGTATAATAAGTGATGCTGAGGGGAAGGAAGTACATGACGTATGAATTATTTCAAATGCATACTGTCCTCGAAGACACACAACAAGAATGATAAACTATGCACGAACAGCCATTCCATCCCCACCTTCCAAGGCAGGTCTTCTGAAGCAACAGGTGCCACGGAAGCCAGCAGAAGCGTGGCATATCCCGGATTACTTTACCGGGTTCAGACTGTCCCACAGTGATAAACACAATACAAGTTTTGTCAGTCACTTACGGTATTACAGAATCAATATTTGCTTTGTACAGTGTGCTGGACATAAGGGAGCAAACACAAGGCAGCAAACACCATCAGTATAAAACGGGGGGGGAGGGGGTTGGGGAGAAGGGAAAGGGAGTAAACCAAGATTCTACTATCGTGCTGCAGGCTTCCATTCCCAGCAAACAAACAAAAAACCCAGCTCCTAAAGCATTTCCTGACAGTTCTGCACACTTTACAGATCCGGGACACACAAACACGGCGCTTACACAGGCGCCGATGGCCACGGGACAGAGCGTGGACTGCGCTGGCGGCCGCAGGCTGCGTGACACAGGGCGGCCACCAGCCCCGGCGGAACCACGACGCCGCCGCAGCCGAGGGGTCGGGGGAGCACCGCCCCAGCTTCGGCTCACTCCCCTCAGCTCCGGGCGCGGCTCCGCCGCCCCGCAGCGAGGCGACCGCCAGGGCCCGCTAGCCCCCGGGGCCCGTCACGCCTCAGCACCCCTCCGCACACAGTTGCCCTGGCCCCCCCCGCCCCTCCCCCTCTAGCTGGCACCGGCACGCCCCGCAGACCTTCTCCAGAGAAGCGTCCATAGCCGGCGGACTCCCCGGTGCGCGCCGCCTCCCCACCAGGCACTTCCGCCTCAGCCGCAGCCGGCTCCACGCTGGCAGCGCTGACGAGGCCGCAGCAGGCGGGGCGAGAACGCGCTCACCTAGGGAACAACGACAAGCCTGCCCCGCGGCCGAAACCACCGCACACACGGGCGGGGGGAATGCGAGGCAGTGGTACTGCAGAAAGTGTGGTAATGCCACGCCGTGACGGCATGGGCTGGAGAGAGCAGCCCACTCCCTCCCTTACGCTCACCACCCGCCGCCTCCCGGTCCCCCCGCTGCAGCTGGTGGAACAGTCCGGCAGCACGACCGGGAGGTGACAGGTACTAGCGCATGCGCAGTGAGCTTGATCCGCACGGCTCTGCCGTGAAGCGGAGCAGGGAGGCGGGAGCTGTGTGGAGTGTTGCCGGCTTGTCGAAGTTCGCTCCCCGGGTACCCCGGAGGGCTCCCGCATTCACAGTTCTTTCGGCCATCACCCTGGGGCCGTCCGCTTGGCTGCCGGGCTCGTTACTGCGGCGTCAAAATCTTCCTGCATGCACGGGTCCCCAGGAGGACCCCGGGCAACTCCGCCTGGGGCCATGGGCTGCCGGGCCGAGCACCGGAGAGCCAAATCCCGCTGTCCAGAGCGTTCCTGTTGGTCCTGTCAGCTATAATTACTCGCTGATGCACATTCCTCTTCCTCCGCACGCCATTTCTGTTATTTAGTAGCCTCACTTGCAGGTGTCAGATGTGAGTGGTTGAGACTTGATCTCACAGGTCTTTACCAACCTAGACGATTCTATGACTTCCGCGGAGGCTGTTTCCTGCCCGGTCATGTCTGTGTATGAGGACAGGGGAGAGCCCGGTGCGGGTCTGTCTAGCACCGGGCAGCTCACTTTACTCAACCTTGTGACTAAAACGTTTTTCAATCTGCAAGCCATCCTTGCCTATTTATAGCCATCCCTGGAAGGCTTCACAATGGCTTCCGGCGCATTCATCCCAGGAGGTGTTTCGAGCCAGACCCGAGTCTGCCGCCAGCACCAGGAGCTCCTGGCCTGCTCCTGTGTTCAAGAGCTGCCCCTCAGAACAGTAGCTCCCAGCAGTGAGGTCGCTGCCTGGACGTCAGATCTGCTCCGTTGCAACGGTTCTATGAGCGTAAAGCTGCGTACATGAGTCTCGAATAAAGCATACATCGCTGCTGGCTTTTCTCCTCACATGGGCCACGAGCAGAGGGCAACCGCGCAGATACTCAGGTGCGCAACAGCCCCGTGCAGTCAGGCAGCGAAACAACAGCAAATTTGAAAAGAAAACCCCATAACGTGCTCACGTAAGCATGCGAGGAGGAGATAATTAAGCAGATAATAAGCGAACAGCGCCTAGTTTTCAGTTGTCTCTTAATCATTGCAGCAATACTGGGTGGTACATCCATAGTGCGACCTAGACCAAAGCCCAGCAAGACACAGTAACCTACTGCGTGAACGCAGTCACTTAAGACCACGAACCGGAGCCGGGTGCCTTGCGGCCACCCACGAGCCCCCGCGACCGGTGCGGGGAGCCCGAGCGCGGGTCCCACCGCAGGGTGCCCGGCCTTCCTTGCAGGGGCAAGCCCGCCTGCGGTGGCACCTGGGCGGGGAACCCCGAGGGGACGCGCGGACCACAGCGAGGGCGGTGGCAGCGGGCGGGTCCGCGAGGAGGTGGAGGAGGCGGCGGCGGGCGGAAGAGGCGGCAGGCGATGGCCGGAGCGCTGCTGCGCGGCGGAGTGCGCCGCTTCCCCTGGCTCTGCAATGTGCTCCTGTACGGCGGGCTCTTCGCGGCGGGCGACGCGGCCCAGCAGCTGTGGCGGCGGCGGGGGCAGCCGCCCGACTGGGCGCAGACGCGGCGAGTGGCGTTCGTGGCTCTCGCCTTCCACGGCAACTTCAGCTACGTCTGGCTGCGGGCGCTGGAACGGGCGCTGCCCGGCCGCCGCCCGGCCGCCGTCCTCGGCAAGGTGCTCTGCGACCAGCTCCTCGGCGCCCCCGTCGCTGTGCTCGCCTTTTACACGGGTGAGTGGTGCCGCCGCCCTCTCGGGGCGGCGGGTGGAGAACCGGGTGGCCCCACGCCCGGGGAAGAGCGCCTACCAAAAGCGGGGATGTGCATCCCGGGCTGCCCGGGTGCACCCCTACCCTCCGGACTGTCATCGTTGCGGCTCTTCTCCCNGCCGCCGCCCTGGCACCGCCATCTCGGGGCGGCGGGTGGAGAACCGGGTGGCCCCACGCCCGGGGAAGAGCGCCTACCAAAAGCGGGGATGTGCATCCCGGGCTGCCCGGGTGCACCCCTACCCTCCGGACTGTCATCGTTGCGGCTCTTCTCCCGCAGCCCCAGAACCACCAGTGCGGAGCTGCGCGGTGCTTGGGCAACGGGCTGCCTACTCTGCTGTGCAGCCCTGCCAGAGCTCGGGAGACGCCGCCGGCGGAGCAGAGCTCGGAGCTAGGAGACGATCGGGACCCGCGGGCGCCAATAGCTCTGCCCGAGGTTGTGTACAGAACAGCTCGACACGCAGAGCTTTAGGCACCGAGTGCTGTGCCAAGGGGAACCCTGCGCTGGCCTTGGTTGGGCCCCGTAGCTGTTAGTGACAAAGAATTGGAAACACCTGAAAAGGATTATTCCATCCTTATCTGCTTGAATTGCTCTGCTCGGTTCTCCATGTCAGCTCTCTCTTTTCGTATACACAAACAACTGTAAATGTCAGGAATGCTATAGTTCAGTAAATTGTATCACCTTCTGCTTTGAGAGTATGTAGAAATACAGCATACTAGTACTGTATGATCTTAAAAAAACATCGAGTACAAAGACTCTTAAGATGAGTATTTATTTAAAAAATAAACATGTCGGAATATGGAGAATAATAGATGAGATTACTGTAAAACAAGGCTGTCCTTTAACTTAAATATCATGTGGAAGAAGAGCAAGATGTGTGCTCCTTTTGCCTGGCATTGTGACATCTGCATTTTATGACCCTGACAGGGAAACAATTCATTTTGTGATTGAAAAGAAAGGAAGGAAGAGGTCAAATGCTAGATACTCTCAAAATCCTATCTGCCTGTATCAGAATGTAAGCAGAGAATTGCCCAAAGACCAGCAGGGCTTGAAGGACCATGAAAGGGATGGTTAAAATCCCTAAATTGGGTACCAGTGTGATTACAAAATAATGTTTGATTGAGAAATCCCGTCACCTCGTGACATGCAAATACCTAGAAGAATGTCTGAGTTGGACTAAGCAACTTTGGGCTCCTTCTTATATGCTTTTGATTTTATTTAGATTTGCTAAAAGTGTGTTTTCTAATACCTTCACAAGATATGGGTCATGCAGTTAGGGTGAATGACCTTTAAAAAGCTGCCTCATCCCTTAGAAAGATGCAGTCTTCATTTGACACCTGAAGATTTTCATCACAGGAGACACATGAAATATCATTTAAAGGGCTCAAAATAATAAACTCTTTAAATGATATTTCATGTGATGGGAGTTCACTCAGTTTGTTTCTGGTTTGCATTTGTGTAATGTGTAATTTCAAGTCATACTGTTTTAATCTTGGGTGGAATGGTGGAAGCCAGGTGTGAGGTTGGGTTTTATTGGAATCATGAGGAGACTGGATGAACTAGAATTTATTTAAAACTTTGCAACACTGTAAGTGGAGAGTTAATTAGGTTTGAAACTGTTCTGCTTGTCAGTACTAGAATTTGGATTTGATACAATTATTTGTGAGGGAAAAGAAATAATGATTATGGCTGAAATTAAAAAAGAAAATAAAAATCAGGTGCCCTTCTGCACTGCCTTCAGTGGTCTGTAGGCATCTAAACTCCTTTGGGGATCTGAGCCACTCCTGACAATTCCACAGGGAGCAGAATGTCTTATTTTCTCTATCTCAAGGGTTTAAAAGGTTCCATCATGCCTGTTCCACTCTATACCACTGGTGAATTATGTGGCAGTGGAACAGATGTGATATATCACCTGTACAGTATATTCCTGGTGATCTACAGTGACAACACTGAGAACCAAGTCAGTAGCTGAGGAGCTTTGATGTAGCACCGTTAAGTAGCTGGAATGGTATCTTTTCTTTCTGAAGCTATTGTAACATTTCTGAGAAGAGTTTGGGATATCATTGAAGAAAGTGAACACTTAATTTTTACATTTTTCTGATCGTTGTAAATATTTTGCCACCAGGTATGAGCATCCTTCAGAAGAAAGAGGACATCTTTTCAGACTGTAGGAAGAAATTTTGGAATACATATAAGGTGAGGCAAGCAGTTCACTTATCTCACAGCTAAGCAAAACAAGAGTATTACCAGCTCAAATATTTGAAATAATCATTCCTCCAACAGCTTTCTCTCAGTTCATTATTTGATTATGTGTAGGAGGCTTTAAGTACCAGCAGTCTTGTGAAGGCAGGGTGGTCTGGAGCAGGTACTGCTGCCAGCTGGGTGAAATGATGTCATTTTAAAAATGTATAATATTTATATACACAACACTTGCACCCAGCTCTGTTTGAGTTAGAGCCCTGCAATAGAACGCTGATTAAGATTGTACTACCTTTTATCTTAAGAAGTACCTCCCTCTGTTTAGTTAGTAATGTCATTGACAACTCGTACAGGGACACCTGTTAAAATCACATCTTTTTTAGGAATCATTTTTAGCCTGTACTTTTCAGTGGCAGTCTTATCACTTTTAACAACACAATACTCTTGTTTTAAGATGACTTCAGTATAAATAGCAGTATTTGGTTTGCCTTTCTGCATACACAAGAAAAAATTATCTGTGCTACTTCAGAGCCTGGCAGATGAAGAGTTTTAAAGATTTCCCAGATGTAAGAAAATGATAGATTAGCAAAAAAAAAAAAGTTACAGAAGGAAAAACTGATGCAGTGTGAATTTCTCCTCACACTGTGGACTTATATGGGTACAAAAGGGTTATTTTTATTCCTGTGGAGGATGATTCTAAAAACAGTGCCCACTATATGCTATCAAACCATAAGGTTTCTATTAGCCTTCTGTTCTATGAGTAAATTATCCATTGGGTTTTCCAAAAAAGTGTTATGTATATGAATAACTGGAAGGAGCATTGCAAGTGTGAAGTAGCGTTCAGTGGTATTTTTCATTCACAGCTGAAACAAATGTTCACGTATTTAAACATTTGTTCACCCATCTGGTAAAGGAGCTTATGTATCTGGTGTCAGGTGACTGCCAAGACTTAACTGTGCTTACAGTTTCATATTTAATATTAGTTAGAATAATGTGTTTGGAAACTCCTAGCATAGAGTCTGATGAAGATTATTAGAAAGTTAATATTGCAACCTCAGAGTTAAGGAACTTAATTTAAAATTGAACAGGTTTTATTAACTTTACTCAAGTATGTTTCAATCTTTTCCAAATATTATAAGAAAAAAATGAATCTTTGTTGTTGAACTCTGTAAGAATAACAACTGATGCATTTTCATTTCAGACGGGACTGATGTACTGGCCTTTCGTGCAGGTGAGTTTTTAGGGTAACCCAGCCTTTCCTTCTCATAAAACCTGATCTGATATGGTCATAGCATATCTAACCCAGCGAGAAGTCAGTGAAGTTGCTGGGTGTGTAGGTGTAAGACCTGACCATGCCTGGAGCACTAACTAAGCTCTCTCTCCTTCCAATGCAGCTGTCAAACTTCATTTTTGTGCCTGTTTACCTGCGAACAGCTTATACTGGGCTCTGTGGTTTTCTCTGGGCTGCCTTCATTTGCTTTTCCCAACAGAGTGGAGATGGCACAGCAAAGTCAGCACTTACGTGGCTGAAAAGAGAGGAGGTCAATGCAGATGAAGATTCATCAGAGAAATAAGAACTTTAGTTATGAACACAGTCTAAATTGTTAAACTGAGTTTATGAAAGTCTGTAAACTGCACTGCAGCCTCATTGCTGTGTTTAAAATAACCAGTCATCTCAACATTTGTTGGTTAGTATAAGCACTGGAACAGTTTGTCTTTGTGCCTGTTTCTTTTTCATAAAAGAGGCCAATTGTGTATTGGCATTTAATTATTTTTATGCTGCCAGCCCATCTCTTCTGGGAACAAATGCCTTACAGGGCAATGTAAGCGTTTGCACATCATGTTGGACCTACTCACCGGGGAGAAATATTAACTAATTTAATTTGCAAGCAACTTGTAATTGCTAGATAAAGGGGAATAGAACGTGAAATCATCAGTTACTGGACTTGATAATTGTTATCAGTGCACGATTGCTTTTGCAGAACAAAATTTAGTGGCTTTCTTATCTAAAAAGTGTCATTGAATCTGTTTAATCCAGAGAAAACAGAAGTGCTGTGTTTTGCAGACACCACTTTTCTGTAGGGGCAAGCTTGCTTTATTCTACATATAGAAAATAATTATTTCATGGAATGTACAAACCTGAAATATATTGCGTATCTTTTATCTTAACTGTGAGAATAAAGATAAATAACTTCAATCAGAGTTCTTTGGGGTGGATGCTGCATATGGACACTTGGAGGAAGAATCAGTCATAAGCAGCCTCCTGCATGATAGAACCCAATGAAACACTGCAGTGAGCTTTTATTATATGTGTCAACGGCTTCTTCCTTTGCCCCTCAAGGGTTAAAGTACTGAAGAGTACATGGGAGTCTTAACACTTTGACTCTTTCCTCCTACTTAATTATGTTGAAAATATAATTAAGATTTTGAAGAAAAAGAGCATGGGAAGAAAGGTAATGTGAATGCTAGAATCCATCTCAAAACAGTCCAGCTATATGTAAGGAACTACCATTTCTTTTTGAAACAGTTTTTAAACATTCCTATTCATAAAACACACTGCGTAACTACATATAGGAAATGGTAAAATTATTTACGGATCTGCTTTATCAACAGGGGATCAGGTCTGGATACAGGTGTGCTCTTTGGTGTTTTCTAAACATGCCTTTGTATCTCAGACCAGGTACTGTGCAAATGTCTGTAATTGCAGGAAGTTGAAAACAGACCAGTAAAGGAGCCCTTGGTTTATCTAGAATGCCTTGAAGTTACTAAATAGTAAGCTTGAAACAATACCTGATTTAAACCATGTTGATGATGATTGTAAGAAGGAGACTCAAGCATCTTTGCTACAATAATAATAAACCACTTCAAGGAATGTCTGAATTCCTCAGTCTTGTCTAAACAATGAACCAAGGTATCTGAAGGGGGCCTATGGGGATGCTGGAGAGGGGCTCTTCATTAGGGACTGTAGTGACAGGACAAGGGGTAATGGGTTCAAACTTAAACAGGAGAGGTTTAGATTGGATATAAGGAAGAAATTCTTTCATGTTAGGGTGGTGAGGCACTGGAATGGGTTGGCCAGGGAGGTTGTGAGTGCTTCATTCCTGGCAGTGTTCAAGGCCAGATTGGATGAAGCATTGGGTGACATGGTTTAGTGTGAGGTGTCCCTGCTTATGGCAGTGGGGTTGGAACTGGATGATCTTAAGGTCCCTTCCAACCCTAACTATTCTATGATTCTATGCAAGCTGGCTTAGGATATAAACAGACATTCCTTTGGCCAACAGCTGTGCTACTTAGACAAGTCACTGCAGTTCCATCTTCAGCTGCACAGGCAGAGTTGGAAGAGGACACCTGCATACAATCTTAAGGTAGAATTAATTTTAATTGACTTCTGACATCTATAGTGTGGACTCTGCAGCCTGGCTAATCAGTTTAAGCTCTGTTTATAGTCAGAGGAGGAATATAGACAGTTGCAGATATCTGTTTTAGGGTACAGTGAATTGTGCACAGTAGGGATCTATTTCTTCCCATTGATAACAGACAGTCTCAAAAGACTGGCTGCTACGTAGATAGCTTCATTGTAGGTGCTCATAATTTGTGAGCTGCATTCCCTTGTTTGGTGTCTATCTTACATGTCCCTGTGGGAGCAACTTGGTGTTGCTGCATGAATTGTGTAAGTTGGGCAGTCCTGATGCTGGACATCTCAGTAGGAGTAGAAATCCACAGAGGAACTAACTGCATTTTACCTATCTATTTAAAAATGAAAGATGAGTGAACAGTTGATTTAGACAGCTAAAGTTGTTAAATTGTTTTTGTGTGTATAAAGTCCTCAGGATAAAGAAGCAATTTCAGTAGTGGGTTTTTTTTGTATTGTTATTTTCTATTCAGTGAGACTTAGTAGTTTCAGATAAGGTGTGCTCATTAAGTATTTGACTTGTTTTTTACAGATACTGTTTATTTTTCTGTTTGTGCCTTAAGTGTTTAATGATGAATAGAATTTGCTTGGAGAAAAGGAAAAGAACAACATTGTAAGGAGAGTGAAATAGCAGAAATGTGTTGGTTTGCTGTAAGCAGTATGTGATACTCTGCTGAAACTCAGTGCAAAAAATACTTCTGCATGAGTGTTGTTGGTAGAACTTACTCCCCAGGTGAATAAAAAATTTAAAACTGTTCTCATGATCTGTATAATGCTCATGCTTTTCTTCAGCAGGAGTATTTAATGAATGGAAGATCCATCTTTTATTTTGAATGGCTTAAAAGCTTATACAAGCTGTGTTTTATTGCCGTATGCTTTTGTGCTGCTAGCTTTTTGCTTGAGAATTTGAGCTAAATACTGCTTTGTCTTGAAGTTTCTCTGACTGTGGGCTTCAGGGTTTCTCTCCATTTTCTGAAGTACACTTCTTTCATGTAATGGAAGTCTGTGGCTCCTACATTTCAGTGAACTTTAGATTCTGTGTAATCCTTTCATTCCCTTGTTTCTCATGTGAAGGGGTTTGACAGTTTGATAACCCAAGTCTCTTTTCATATTAAAAAATCAATGGTTTTGTTCCCTTTCATTGCAGGCACTGATTGGTCTTACAAATACTTCAGGCCTACAAAATAGAAAACAATGAAGCTGTGTTGGGACAAATTCTCAGTGCACACTAATGCACGTTCTAAAGATTTTCTGCCCCTGTCACTACATTCCAAGGACCTCACCCCTTGTTAAAGACTTCATTATTCCTTGGCAGTTTTTTTTTGTTTAGAAGATCAATTTCAGAGGATAACAAATGGTGGAGGTTGGAAAGGACCTCTGGGTGTCCAGTCCAGGTTGTGTAGTCCAACCCTATTTGATACATGTGTGTAAACTTTTGTTTGATTCTTCTGGTAATTCAGTTATTTCTTGAAAAAAAGAAAAAGGAAGTAAATGGGTGAGACTTGTGCTAATTGTCTCTCCACTCCCTTCCAAAAGCAGTCATAAGGGCTTTATGACTATTTCAAGGAATTGCACTGATCTTATTGCCAGCCGATTTCCATAACCAGAAAGATGAACAGAATTATACAGTCTGTAGGTGCTCAGGAAGCAGGGGACACGCTGCCAATAGTTGCTAGGCATGCATTCAGGTGACATTTTCACGTCATGGATCCTCTCTAAGAGCAAATGGGATGAGAAGATATTTATATCAGGTGCTGTTCCAGCTTTGTGTTATTCTGCATAGATATGGAGATGTAGTCTGAATTTGATGAAATGAGAATTTAAAAATGTATTTTTCTACTGCATATCTTTTATGCAAATGAACCTCCTGTGCTTACTACTATTCAAAATACATCCTTCTAGGCTTAGAAAACTCACCAGAAGGCCTCTGTCTTTTTCACACCAGAAACAACCATCCAGTAACACAGCATAAAATAACCAGTTTCATAATGGAGTGAAGGTGAAACTGCCTGTAGTTTGTTACCCTATCTGGCATGTTCTCTGTATAGCACAGCCTTTGAAATCTATGCAGCCTCAGCCCTCTGATTCTGTGCTTTAAGTGCCAGTGCTTTGCGCCCGTGCTGCCTCCTCTGCTGCTAGTGCTGATCTAGTGAGATGTGCAAGAAATACTTGAATTTGACTAAAATAATTAATTTCTAGTTGACTGAAAAGTGTTTGTGTTTTTGCAAAGGCTTAATAAACATTAAATGCTGTTCTTTGGCTCTGTCTATCTTTAACTAATATATGTATAAACAAAGCCAGGTCTTAGGCAAAGTTCTCGTGGGACCTTCGTGAACCCCATGCAGCAGAAAGCTCAATTTGATGCCATAGATCTTAACACAGCAGCAGAATAAAAGATAAGGAGGGATTATTCACCCCCTCTAAAGGTTTGTTACATACATTAAGTAATCTGCTACTTCTGAACAAATTCTGAACAGAACTCCCAACTTTCAAAGCTTTATGCTGAAGCCAGTGGACTTAATTTTTCCTTTATTAAAAAGAGGTTAAAATGTTACATAATAATCTGTTTAGATAATATTAGTACATTTACAGAAGGAGCAGAGGAATTCAGGTAGGGAAAAGATATAAAAAGCTTTTAAACAGAACTGAGGTTAGCCATGGGGTCCTTAATGAAGGACTACTTTCAGTGTAGTTTATGTGGGATACTTTTCGGAAGGAAATGGTTCAGAAGATTGGAGGTGAAGGGGAGTATTTCACAACTGGAAGAGAGACACCACCTTAATTCCCTGCTGTTACTTCTTGTATATTTAGAATGAGGAGAAAGCTTTATGGAAAGGTTTCAAACTGACAAATTCTGCTTCATAGACTTTATGGTCAACAGGGACAAAAAAAGATCATTCAGTCTGAATCCCTGCCTAATACAAAGCAAAGAGCTTTTCTCAAATGAGATCAGTGATGTTGAGTCTTGTGTTATCTTTAGAAAGGTACCCAGACACTTCAAATAATGGAGGATTGTCTACATCTCTAAGAAATTATTAATGTATTTTTATTAAATTTTATCACCTATCTAAATCAGTCTAGCCTTAGTATCCTAATACACTGTTACTGCCTTTCTGACAATATTTAAAGAGTTGGTACAGGGGCAAAGCCCCTGTATGAATGTAGCAGTAAACTGGTACAGTTTTTGTTTCTTTCTTGGATAAACTATACTACCTTTAAGTCTTGTAAAATCATTCTTCAAACTCTAGTGAACCTTTTTTGGTGTTTTTTTTTTTTTTGCTGTGCAACCTCTAATTTGAAACGTAGACAGCAGTGCTGTAAAGATTAAGCCCAGTGAACATTTCACATATGCCTCACGCAGATAATACTTCTTTTCTATTTCCACTTAATATTCCTATGCTTAAGCAGCCAGGCAGGTGCTCCCCTAATTTCAAAGTTGCGCTGAGAGTTCACATTCAGTTGCCAGTCCACAATGATGTTAAAGTTACTGTACTCCATTTTAAACAAGAAGGAGGAGTGCAGATAACTTGTCTGTGAGTGTTGCATATACTCTTCAACATCATCCACCCTAACAAACACTGCCTTCCTTTTTCTGCAGTTTGTTAATTTAATGTGGCAGTGTCCAAAATGCTTGCACCATGTATCCAGGTAGAAACCCAGACTTCATTGCAAAGAGTGTAATAAAATGCATCATTCTCCTTTATGCAATGCTAGTAATGGTTACAGTTATCTGTGCTGAGAGAAGTCTCAGCATGAGAAAAAACTAATGAGGTGTGGAGTATGTTCAGAAAAGACATTGTCAAGGGCAGCTCTTCTGGAGCAGTAAGTATGAGAGAACTTCAGAAACTGAAGGATGAGCCTTTTTGTTTCCTGTGTTCAGAGAAAGCCAGTTGTGAAGGGGGGCTGTAAAACAACAGGAAAAAAGGACAGGAGGTCAGAGTCCACAGGACGTCTATGCAAATGCTCCCCTCTGCCAGAAGACCTTAAATATGGGTTCTTGATACAGTTACCCTTCTCCATTTTACACTGTCAAGACTGATTAAATCAGAGACCAAGAGGAAACATGAATATATAACCTAGTAGGTAGTTAGTCACCAGAGAGATAGGGAGAATGGGAATATACTGTTCCTGTTCAGTTACTGTACATTATCCAGTTACAACAGAAGTAAAGTGCATAAGCACTCAGATGGGTGTGATAAATACAGTGTCTGGCTCATATGGACTCATAAACCATGCACACAAAGTTCTACACCACATGAGATCTTTTATCTGTGGAAGAAGTGTCAGCTTCATTTTGAATTGTGTGTCCTTTTATAGGGTATAATTTGGCAGCAAGGTTACAACATTCTTGCCTGGAATTAGTGTGCACTTAGTGTGTGCATATGTAAGAATAAACCCTCACACTATTATTTCTTTTCTTTTTTTTTTTTTTTTTTTTTTTTTTTTTTTTTTTTTTTTTTTTTTTTTTTTTTTTTTTTTTTTTTTTTTTTTTTTATAATTATATTATTTTTTTTTTTTTTTTTTTTTAG
>NDXB01008918.1:19727-32711 GCA_002631895.1 Agapornis roseicollis
TTTTTTTGTCAGGAAAGCAGTCTTCCTCTCATTGCACAAATATTTAGAAAATAAAATACAAGGGTTTTGATGAGTTCTTCTTCCACCTTTAGTCTTTTCCTTTCTCTTCTGTGCTTGCCTGGAGAAATCTACCTCAATGCCTAGTCCCTGTGGTACTTTCAGCTTACTATTGCTTACATCAATCTGTGAAGCAAAAAACACCTTTACTTCCCTACTAAGGGTGTTCAGCTACTCCCATTTCATGGATCATAAACTTTTACATCCAAAATGTAACAAAACTTTAACTGCAGCTGATTTGCTGTGATGCACCAGTGACACTAAAGTATTTTGTCTAGCTCAGAATGGTACCACAGAGTATCAGGAGTAACTGGGAAAATTCTAAGTATCTGGACCTATGGAGAACACTAATGGGAGATGAAGATTCATGAGGAGTTATTTTTATATGAAATAAGATTAGCCATGACATCACATATTAAAGAATATGGTAATTCCTCCAACATAGAAATGTTCTGAAACAACATTTGTTGCTTAAAAAGATATTATAGGACAGATTCACATGAATCCCACAATCTATGTTATGCAGTCAACTTACATGAGCACAGTGCCCCTTATGGATCTGGGCATTAATGCATACAAAATGGAGTAACTGCATAATCATAGAATAGGACCTTAAGATCATCTAGTTCCAACCCCTCTGCCATGGCCAGAGATGCCTCACACTAAACCATTTCACCCAAGGCTCTGTCCAACCTGGTCTTGAACACTGCCAGGGATGGAGCATTCCCAGCTTCCCTGGGCAACCCATTCCAGTGCCTCACCACCCTAACAGTAAAGAATTTCTTCCTTATAGCCAATCTAAACTTCCTCTGTTTAAGTTTGAGCCCATTACCCCTTGTCCTATCACTACAGTCCCTAATGAAGAGTCCCTCCCCAGCATCCCTATAGGCCCCCTTCAGATACTGGAAGGCTGCTACAAGATCTCCAATGCAGCCTTCTCTTCTCCAGGCTGAACAGCCCCAACTTTCCACTTGATTTCATTTTGTCTCATCAACTGAGTTGCTTTTATTATAATGATAAATCCATAAAAACCATGGGCAGAAGTTTAACACTTTGTTATTTTCGTGTTAGAACAGCTATACTGCCTGCAAAAGAATGATCCTGACTCTTACCTTCACTGCGGTCAGGGGAAGTAACCACAAGAGCAAAGTGCACCTCTGGTTTTCTACCAGGCATTATCTTACGAGCAGTGAAGAGAGACCTAAATTTTTATGTTTTCTTCCTTAACAGTGCTTTCAGCAGAAGAAAACCAGCTTTTGTGAGTAAAGAAATGCATATATATTGCTGAGGTACACTGAAGAGAGTCATCAATAGGGGAGAAATTGAATTCCACTTGCAAATGCAGCAGTGACAATACTCCAAAGTTGCAACAGCAAAAATACTTATCTTAGAGCATTAGCGAAATAATTGGTACAGACTTAGGCCTTAGTATTGCAAAAACAACTGTACAAATGAACTCGGCAGGATGGCTACCTGCTCTTATGATTAACAGTGCAAGGCTGGACCCATACTGGATTTTGTGACTTTTTCAAAATGAGCAGGTAAAAGCTTACTAGTTACAATACATCACCTTGTACATTCATTGCTTTGTGTAACTAAACTCCGCATCCGAGTTTCTAGCCAGTTTTTCTCCCATAGTAACAAATGCAGAGGTTTAAATATTCCATTTCTAGGATCATTCCTCCATCTCCTAAACAATGCACTTAATTATAATTACCTAAAAAACTTAAAGGGGTGGATTGAAGTTAAATAGTCTTCAGATCCACCAAAATAGGCCCTTCTCTGTTATCAGCCTGTTTCCCTTAGTCCAATTCTCATCCAGATCCCAGATGGGCTCTTATGTTCCTCCCACACTTGTGTTCCTCATTTCTACAAGTGAGTCAGTCCAGTCCACCCCAGCAGGCAGCTGCACTGTCACCCAGAATCAGCTGTGCAGAGTGCTGCCACCAGCTTTTCTGCTTGACTTAGAGCTGTCTTTGTTCTCCATCTCCAAAGGCTAAAAGCAGCGAGGATGGAGCATTGCACAGTCAACAAGTGCTCTTCCAGCATGTCTGGTGCTCAAATCATGGCATATCCCTAGGAGAATAATAGAGAAAAAACATTCCTAAATGACCTCCTAAAACATTGTCCAACTCATTTTGTTAGGCAATTCCAGCTTTCTGGAAAGGCAGAGAAATAGTTACAGAGATTTTCAGAGTCACAATTTTAAAACTGATGTGGAGTTTTTCTGTCCTCCAACATGTCAAAGTGACCCCCAAACAAAACTGGTTTTGGGTATAGCCAGCAATGTGCATCAGCCCAATTAATAAACACTGAATACAGAGATAGTACTTCTGAAGTGTTGCTGGCTGAAGGGCAAGAAAAGGTTTGTAGGCAAAACCAGGTGATACACAAACAGCCTTTCATGCACCCATCATGTATTCAGCATTGCCAGTACCCCATGACTCTTCATAAATCAAGCAAGGAGTACTAAACCCCTGATTTGCTATGGGGCAACTTGCCCAACTCCTACTTTGTTGTCTTTACATCAGAAATGATATCACACTCAGTAACATGTAATGCGATTTCACTAGCAAAAGTACTGTGCAACTCTAAAATGCTGTTCAGGGATTTTATCTGTATAACCTCCTCTACAGTAAAATTAAAAAAAAAATGAGTAACAATTATCACCACATTTGTGCTTTCTCATAGTCATTTCCTTCTCTTCTAACCCCAGCAGGCTGTGTAAGTGGCAAAGCTGCATGATTATGAAAAATACATATGGTTATGAGAAATACAAAATCCCATCACTTGTTTGGGTGCTGTCCTCTGGCTTTTGGCAACATGATGCTAGAGTGTTATTCCATTCAGCATAGGACTTTCAGGAAAGCCGAAGACTGCATGCACAGCAACCTGAGATGTTAGGTGTGAATGGCTGTGGATTTTAACCATTATTTCCCAGATGCGCAGGCCAGTAGCTGTGCTCAGAGCTGCACTGGCCACAAGGACAGTCCTCCTGTGCCCTGGCAGTGACCGTATTCACTAAATCTCGCTTGCCCGAGTCGCTTCCACTATGTGATGGGAATGCGCACGGCAGGTGCAGGGATGAGCAGCCAAACCAGCTAGCCACGGACTCCTCGCTGCACGGCAGCACAGCTGTACAGGTCAGCCCACCTACCCAAGCGGGAGGCACGGAACCGACCGGTCCGAAGCCCCCATCAGGCGGGAGGGTGTGTGCAGTATGTGCCAGCCCCTACGGGGGTTTACAGCTCGCATTGTTTCCCTGCTTCCCCCCGCCCCAGCCCCGCACTGAGCATGTGCGCAGCGCCCCTTCTCCCCCGCTCCTCCCTCCCTACCTCCGCCCGTGGTCTCCCGTTCCGCGCAGAGGAGCGGTCAGTCGCGCGTCGCCTCCGCGGCAGTCGGCCCGCGGCCGCGCTGGCATGAAGTGAGTTGCGGAGCCCCGCGCCGCCCGGCCCGGCCCGGCCCGGCCATGGAGCTGAAGAGGTCCATCTCGGCCAGCGCGGAGGCCGAGAGACCGATGAGGCGCTACGGAGCAGTGGAGGAGACGGAATGGAAGGCGGAGGCGCTGGGGAAAAGTGAGTGGGGGGCGCGGGCCCGACTGCCGAGGCAGCACTGGGAGGTGGTGTTTATCCTCCGGAGAGCATGCTGGCGGTTCCTGTTAACAAGGCGAAGCCGCCGTGGGCTTCTGGGGGAGGAAGGCTTGGGTGACCATTTTGCCCTCTGAGGCTGGTGCCTCCCGAGGGGTTTGTGTTGGACACGAACGGCTTTTCTCTGTCGATGGACCGATAGGCAGAGGGTTGCAGCCGGGTCGGTGCAGCTCCGGGCACCTTGCGGAACGGGTTGCTCGTTCTCTCCGCGAAGTGAAGCAATGGGCCGGGTGGCTGAGGCATGGTGACCGGGACGTTAGGCGGGTTTTAATGTATGGCTTGTCATAAATATCTGTAGTCTTTAATGTGCTTCACGTTTGAAAGGCACAGATGACAGCTCGTTATTTCTTCCTGTTGTTTCAGGTATAGGGCACAGGAAGACAGCACTTAGTTTACTTCTTCAGGGCTGCACTCTGTTTATAAGCTCAACAAATACTCTGTGAAAGAAGAGCTTTTTTGAATTCATAGTTTTCCAGAAAGTAGCAATTGACATAACCTTTCCAAAGTGCTGATGAAAAGAGTAGTTAGAAAGATGAATAGCTGCCAATTCCAGTTATCCAGGAGACCTCATCTCCCCCAAGGTATCAGTTATTATTCTTTTATAGGCATATAGTTAGGTATAACTGTCTTTAGTAAGCCTAAACCCCTTCTAATTTTCCTTCAGGCAAGAAGGCTTAAATAGACTATGACAAAAAGCTCTCTACTAGTATAAAGGAAAATATTTTCCAAGTTTCAAGTGCTTCATTAGGCCACAGGAAAAAAAAAGCTTTATGTGTACCTGTTGTACACCTCCACCTTGGCTGATGCCAGGGTTGCTGGTGTTCTTGATTCACTGTCCATCTTTTGAGGCGCATCCTGATGCCTCACCTGGATGCCTTTTGATGTCCCATGGCTGTGCAGCATACTGGTAGCAGGTTTTGGCAAGCACTTTTGTTACGTTTAGATGTCTCAAATACCACTGGATCTGGAATCATACTTCACTTCTGGCTCCGGTTTTTCATGCCTGTGTTATTGTCTGCTGCATGCTGATGACATGGGTGTAACTCTCCCACTCTGATGCTTCGGGTGCAGTGTTGGTTTTGTTGCAGTGCCTGGCAGAGGTTCAGGACTGAGTAACTCCACACTTTCTAAAATGGAATTGAAGGCTGAATTTACTGTTGATTGGGTTGGTTGAGTCAGACACATGCAACAGTTTTGCAGGTTCTCTGGCAATATACAAGCATTTGCTTTTCTTGTTCTCATAAATATGTCTGGTTTTGTTCCAGAGTTCAGGAGCTGAATGCAGTGCAGCACTTGTAATAATAGTAACTGTAGCTTGAGGTGACAGAAGGGCTATGTCTTGCAAGCTTTGGACAAAAGATCATCTGCTTGGCAGAGGGCAGCACAGAGACAGAGTGAGGACTCAATCTGCTCAAAAATATGTGCTCAGCATTGAGCTTCCACGCAAATCACAGCTTGACCAGGTACCAGAATGGGCTGTTGGTAGGACTAGAACCAAGTGCACAGATGTCTGCATCCTGGCTCTGCTGCTGAGCTTTGAGATTCAGTTTAATGAGAATGCTTATTTGTGAAAAGAAGGAAATTATTATATTAAGACTTTGCTATTTGAATAATTGATGTTCTGTTTGCTGATGATCTTCAACTTCCTTAAATTTTCTTAAAATGCTGTGAAAAATGCTGTTTATGGGAGCTTTTAGATGACCCCTGGATATCTTTCCTATTTTAATACTTATGCTGACTTCTGGTCACACTTTCGCAGTGGTTAAAAAGAAATAGACTTTACTATTTAATGATCCCTTACAGCATAGGTCCTAAATGGAATGGCATGATGCCAGTGGTCTCCAGAAGGTCTGGGAAGAAGCTGAAAAAGTGTCACCCCCTTTTTTTGGTAATGTCAACAGTTACCCTTTGGTATTTGCATATTTGTCTTAAATATGAAGTGGTAAGTAATAGCATTAACAAAAGGAGAAGCCTATCACTGCATATGCATTTGCCTTTTTTTTTTTTTTACTCTGATGATTTATTGTATCTTAAATCAGGATCTGTTTAGAGGTAGAACTTGTGTATCTGTACAACACTCTGCATGATGGAGTGCCATTTCCTAGCCACTGCTTTCTGATGTGGGTGTAGCCATACCACTAGAGAATGTATATCCTGATTATGTCCATTACAGAAAGAATGTCACAGAAGTTACACAGTTTCTGTGTAACCTGTTAAATGGAAAGGGAGCTTTGTGCTAACTTTATCTGTGGTATAGAAAGCACTCCTGGGGATTAGTTATAACCAAAGATGAGTTACTTCATAGCCATGAAATGTAACATCGTGTGTATTTCTGTTCTAGGTTGGCTTCTTTAAGGCAGATTATCAATGAGGTTAAGCTGGTTCACAGTAGCTGAGGGTCTGATGCTCCACAACTAGACGGTATAATCATCTCCAGTGGTTTGCATGCAAAAAAATACAAAGCAGATTGCTTAAAGGTGTCTCTTTAAAGAGACACCAAAGACTTTCTTTTCACATACAGGAAGGAATTTCCAAGGACGAAAAACATTAAAAAGAAGGTACAGAGTAACTCATCCATTTTCTAGTGCACACATGTAAACAAAGTTAGGCTTATAAATGATCAGGGTTGTATAATAACAACAATGTGATTACAGCCTTCTCAGTAAATTATTTTTACAATGTAGTCTTGGGGAGTCTGCTTAGAAACAGCAGTCGAGCATTTTGGTCAGTCCTCATTACTAAGGGCACAGCTTCATTTAGAATCATCTGTCTTGCTGTCAGCAGGGACTCATAATGCCCTGATTAAATAACTGTGTGCTACACCAGGGAAATAGCCACAAAGAAAGCAAGCAATTTTTCAACATCCTTTTGAATGTTGCACTTCTTGAGTACTTTTCTGCTGGTCTTTTCCTTCCTCTTTCAGTTGTATGAGGTCTGGAAAATGCAGATTTCCTGATGAATGCCCCAGCTTAGTCAGTATAAGGAAGCAGAAATGCCGAAAACATGCAAAGGTGTTACATATTGAAGCAGTTTAGTACACCATGAAATTTTCTTATTGTTTTCATTTGAATGGTAACTTGGCATTGGAGGTAAGCTGCCACACTCCTGTATTGCAGAGGTCCACCTTTTTAACTGGTTTTGAGTAGAAAGGGGATTAGAGGAATTGGGTCTTGTTACAGGCCAGCACTGAAGAGGAGGCTGGAGATTCCTGACATGCGACTCAGTAGTGGCCAGTTTAATTGCTCTCCCTTCATGCTGTGAATGTCGTCATAGATTATGTTCAGGCAGGGTACTGGGAGATGGCAATGCACTCCAGAACAGCACCAATGAGGTGATTTTATCTGTTTCTGAAATTGCTTTGCTTTGTTCCAATAGCAGAAGGATACTACCTTTCCCAGGTTCACAGAGATTCTTGGCTGATGCATATGAAAGCTTATTTCACCACACTCTGGTTCAAAAACCATTCAAAGATTGTTAGCCAGAAGGAGACTCTTGTATGTATTCACACTCCACTGCTGAGTACTGAGAGTGGATCAAACACTGAAAATACTTATTATTTTAGTATTTTGTGGTTGCATTTCTTGGCAGCAGGGGAAGGTGGATGGCTTCTATCTATCTGAAACATATCTGTCTCAAGACTGGTTTGTTTTAGAACTTATCTAATCTACTGGGAACTGCTTGTGTCACCTTTAAGACTTGATTTCATTGACAGAACAGAATGGCTACATCATAGAATGGGATCTAGCTCATGATGTTTTAATGTTGCTTGGTAACATTTTATAATAATTTGAAAAATTTTGTTGCAATATTAAAAAATCAAGTAGCAACAGAGAAACACAGCAACAGAGAAACACATCCATCTTTCACAGCAAAGCCTGCACAGTGTGTCCTGTGACACCTGTCATTCCAGTCACCATTCACTAGTTATGATGGGTTTGTATTAATCACAGCCTATATGTATTAATCATAAAGTAGGTAAATGTCAATTTATTCTTGAATTTTGTGTCAGCTTCCTAAAATTTGGAGATTTAATAGCTCTCTATATATCTAGTATAGACAGTATTTGGTTCCTGTAAGACAGCAGTGCAGTGCTGTGTTATTCATGCTGGATCAGCCCTAAGTAACTGTAAAAAAGCAAACTTAGACTGTAACAAAGGTGGACCCAGTCCTAGTACTTGGTGGGTGTCCTCATTTTTGTCTCTCCTGTGTTGCTTCATGAGAGTGAAAGGTGACATGTCACACAAGACAGGGAAGGAAAGGTGATTAGAAAATTGCAGTGGTGCTCAGGGCTGCCAGGTCAGAATCTTCAAAGCAGTACTGGGAATTCAGTATGAGGGAGGAGTTAGGACTCACAGGGGACTGAAGTTTACTCCACGCTATCCACAGTTGAAACCAGACCTGCATCAGTTGTAGCTGTTTCTGTCATCCAGTAGTTAAATATTCAAATACACGCCTTCTTCTGTAATACCCTGCATATTGCACAAACATCCACAAACCCACCTCAGTGCTTTGTGTAACACCTCTCCAGTCAGCCAGGAATGCAGTATGACCCTGCCTATTGCACTGTCATGATACTGTCCCCCAGCCTCATCATGTCTCCACTTTGATTTATGGAAAAAACCAAACCAAACCACCCATAAAAACCCCAAAACACCTCCTCCCTCCCCCTCCCCCGATTTATATAATATATATACCCCAACTACCACTGCTGTTCCTCCAGAGTGACGCCTTTGTGTTACTGTTAATCATAGAATCATAGAATAGTTTGGGTTGGAAGGGACCTTAAGATCATCTAATTCCACCCCTCCTGCCATGGGCAGGGGACACCTCACACTAAACCATGCCATCTAAGGCTCTGTCCAACCTGGCTTTGAACACTGCCAGGGATGGAGCATTCATACTTTCCCTGGGCAACCCATTCCAGTGCCTCACCACCCTAACAGTAAAGAATTTCTTCCTTATATCCAATCTAAAATTCCTCTAAACTGTCCATTGTATCTATTTCAGGCAATTAAACAGACAAAACAGATAAAGCTTATTCAGAACATCTATTAAAATAAGTCAAAAAGAAGCTAACTGAAGGATATACACAATTTCATTTCTTTTTCTAGAAGCAGCAAGTCTGCTGCTTTTATGGAAGTCTGAAGATGGGCTTCAGTAGAGAACATAATTAATATTTGTTCCAGGTCTCCATTAAAATAACAGCCTGTAAAATTTTTGAAGAGTGACCAAGAAATTCAGATGTGACAATAAAATGCTAGTAGTGAATCTCACACCTTTTAAAAAAGTATTTGGCAAAACATTGTAACCAATGAAGGTAACCAATTCAAAGGGTTGTGCTAGTTCTGGATTTTTTCTTGTTCATAGTTATTAATTTTAACATATTTATATTGTAGTTCAAGAAGAAAAGCAGCCTGTGTCTGATCCTGAAACAAAGACATAACTTCCACATTAAAAACCAGAAAGGATTTCTAGAAAGGATTGAGGCTTTTTTCTACAAAAGAGATGTAAAACTCCCCTGTTTCAGTGGTAGTCTGAGGGCTCTAAAATGCAGCGTAGTCTTTCTGTAAGTCGCTGGTGATTTTGGCCAGCATGATATATGCAACTTATCTGCATTTTTATTGCTTATGTGCTTTTACACATACTGCATCCTGATCTTTCTCCTGCAAAATATGTTTTAAATACAGAACCTACCACTTAATAATCTCCACCTGGTCATTCCTGCATCACCTGTAAGTCATAGAGGAAGGGTGTATCTTCCCTTTGGTTTACTTCACAAACAGCCAGGAGAATGATGTAGAGTGAGACTAATCCAGTTTATACTAGGTACATATTATCTCATTTTTCTAGTTCTTCTTCTCACAGCTGGGTGCTCCAGGCAGGTGCTGAGATAAAGGAAGAAGGAAAAGGGAGAACTGAAAATCCTTTAGTGCCTCAAAGTGCACTCCTGCTGAAATACTTGTCAACAATGGGAGGAACTGTGACCCTTAGAGCAGCATCTTCAGGTGGTACTTCCTGTTGGTCTCCCAAGTCCAATTGTGGAATTCCCCATAGAAATATACTTTTCTATCTGGTGACAGAAATAAAATCAGTTAATGGGCTACCCTTCCCTGTAGTCTTCCTGTTACATTTGAATGATTTTTTTGCCCTTCACTTTCTTTTCTAGCTGTGGCCTATGTGTGTTCAGGGTTTCCCAACAAAAAGTGCAGGTAATTTACTCCCTAACTTGTCCCATGGTTCTGAACATAATTGTCTGCTGAATTTATATCCTATGCAGTACAACCCATGCTACAAAAACAAAGACAAATGAGAAAAACTACCACCAAGCCCACCCCAATCTAATCAAAGCCAGAGGGGCTGAGTGTAGCAGAAGTCTGGCTAATTCTGAGTAGGAGCTGTCTTGCAAAAAATGTAGTTATTATGGATCAGGATCTTACTGCTGTACATCTACTTGCATATGTCAGCAAAGATATTTCTCTTGGCTGAGATACTTGTAAATCAGAGGGTTAATGACTTCCAATATCTCTGTGCCCAGCTTTGTGTGCTAGGCATGAAATAAACACTTAATCATGTCATGCAGTGTCTACATTTAAACCAGTGCTAACCAATAATTGCTGGAAAAGTTACAGCTGAGGCTAAAGTGTCATATTTGTGACTGTTGCTCATGAATTTTCTTATTTCCTTTAAAGATATTTTACAGAAGAAATGCATTAAACCTGGAAAGTGGGACACTTTGAACTACACACGTCATCTCTGCTGCTGGTAGCCTATGGGATTATGGGCTCAGTCTGTGTAATTTCTTTGACTATGTTTGATAATTGATCCCTTAGTTGCACAGCGTGTTTAATCACAGTAACTGCTTGTGAGAATGTGTGCCTGTATCAAGGGTGCATTACAAAACAGGATTAAAAAATTACATTCAGGATTGAGCATGTGCTGCAAAATACTGTGTATTGTGATTGAAGTTTATAAAGTTTTCTTGTAGTTACTGAGCACCAGAAAGGTTAGAACTCAGCACTCTGTAATCCTAAATCCCAAAATGCTTTTCCTTTGTAGCTGAGTATGTTCTGTTTTCATAGAAGCCTTACTTAGTAAAACAGTCCCAGAGACTCAATAAATAATCATAGAATCACATGCTACTTTATTTCCATGAAACATGCTCTGCTGTCTAACATAAAAGGCATAGTATAAATGCATTCAGAATTCAGAGATGAAAAATATATGCTTGGAGGGCAAACTATGAGAAATCAGGAGGAGTATTCTTGGATAATTATCTTAGTTGTCCTTCAGGATCAGCAGAGAAACATGAATCAACATTGTGTCAGTTCATAAAGGGCAAAATATTTGAGAAAATAATTCAAAGAGAATTTGTCATTAAATGAGGATGAATGATTTTCAGCGAGACAAGCTGCTCACTGCAAAAGCCTAATGATTGCAAACACTACTAAATTGCAAGAGGTGATTTGTTATTGTAAGAATATCAGCAGTGTTTAAGGACCTTTTTATTGCCCTCCCTCCACCCAAACCTTTACTTATTAGGGATTTAAAAGTTTTTGGACAGACATATTTGGTTTTGATATACAGATAAAACTGGAACAAAAGATTCTCATTATAAAGTGGTTTAATGGTTTTGTTCCTCTCTTGGAGAAAACAACTCCAAAAACGGAAAAGGAGGGAATTTGGAGGCTGTGTCAATTCCATCCCCCCGGGTATCTCTGTCAGGCTGCCCAGTGAGTTTGGTATGTCTGTCCTCACTTTTCACTGAATACATCCTGCACAGCCTTGGCAACCAGCAACAAGCATCTACTCCCTGAAGAGCTGTTTGCACTGGTACTGGCAATGCCATTTCCATCTCCTTGTCTCTGAGCAGTGAATCATTAGCTGGTACACTGGAGCCCCTATGGTGAGTGGCTGTTCTCAAACTGTCCTGTTTCACAAGAGAAGAGGAAGTCACAAAGATGCATTTATGTGTTTGTGCCTCTGCTCTACTTATCCAATCTGTAGTTTCTCTCCTCTCATCTTCTACCATGGATTCTCATACAACTTCCTCTGGGCACTGTGCCTCAGAGGGGACTGAAGTTACTGCAGTTTGGCAGACTCTTTAGACAGAGACATTTACCTTCAGGCTGATACTTCGCTGTAGCACAGAGTATGTGGGATGTGATAGTGAAGGGTACAGCCATGGAGTTTTGAAAGCCAGTAAAACCAAGATCTGTTTGTCTCTGGTGTGAAACATCCTGCCATTACAAAGTGTTTTTCTCATTCAAAGAGGAGGTGACAGCCAGCTATCCATTTGTCCTGGGTATAGATTAAGACTGCTGTACTGGCTTCATTTTCTCACTTCTGAGACCTCTAGGGAGACAGTCAGGTCAGCCTAATGCCAGTTGTGAAAAGAAAGTATTAGCCTATTTAAAGAAAAATGAATTGAAATTAAGAATGCAAAAGCAGTTACCTTGGTGAAAACAGAGGTTGCTAGAGAATGACTCCACATCCACAGATGAAAAGCAAGTGCTTTTTTTGCCAACTGTCATCATCATTTTGTGTGAGTTGAAGAGATGGTGCCCTGTGCTGTTTTAGCTGAGCATACTGCAAAAAAAATCCCAGCTGGTTTTGGCTCAATGTGCTCTGGCAGTTTCAACTTCTAAGTAAGGGTACAGCTTTTGCCTGTGGCTCCCTGGCAGCACTGGATGCCTCATACATTGGAGGATGGATACAGGGATGTTGTCTGGGATGCTAGGGAACACGTAAGGAAAGCTAAGGCCCAGTTAGAATTAAACTTAGCTAGGGATGTTAATGATAACAAGAAGGGATTCTACAGGTATATTGCAAATAGAAGACAGACCAGGAACAACTTAGGCCCCCTCCGGAAGCTATTGGGAGAACTGGCTACACAGGATTTGAAGAAGACTGAGATTCTGAATGAATTCTTTGCCTCAGTCTTCAACGGCAAAGGCCCTGACTGCACCACCCANCCCCTCCGGAAGCTATTGGGAGAACTGGCTACACAGGATTTGAAGAAGACTGAGATTCTGAATGAATTCTTTGCCTCAGTCTTCAACGGCAAAGGCCCTGACTGCACCACCCAAGTCTTGGAAGTGAGATGCAGGGACTGTGAGAATAAAGACCTTGGGCCCACTGTAGGATAGGATCTGGTTCGAGACCATCTTAAGAAGCTGAACGTGCACAAGTCCATGGGACCTGATGAAATCCATCTGCAGGTCCTGAAGGAGCTGGTAAGTGAAGTTGCTAAGCCACTGTCCATCATATTTGAGAGATCATG
>NDXB01008919.1:0-16007 GCA_002631895.1 Agapornis roseicollis
TAGGGACTGCAGTGACAGGACAAGGGGGAACGGGTTCAAACTTAAACAGGAGAGGTTTAGATTTGATATAAGGAAGAAATTCTTTATTGTGAGGGTGGTGAGACTCTGGAATGGGTTGCCCAAGGAAGTTGTGAGTGCTCCATCCCTGGCAGTGTTCAAGGCCAGGCTGGATGAAGCCTTGGGTGGCACGGTTTAGTGTGAGGTGTCCCTGCTCATGGCAGGGGGGTTGGAACTGGATGATCTTAAGGTCCTTTTCAACCTGAACTATTCTATGATTCTATGATCTCTGTCAATGTCTTATGTTGCTGGAATTTCTTTTCTAACACACTGAAGGAGTTGCTTCTGGGTGTGTGCAGACTGGGTCTGATTGTGCACCTCTGTTGCTGTTCTGAAGTTGACAGGACAAATCCTCACTGCAAATAGGGATCAGTTAAAAAGATTGCCTTGGTTTCGGGTGGGACATGGTTAATTTTGCTTAAAAGCATCTGGTGCAGTGCCTTGTTTTGGCTTTAGTCTGAGGTTAATGCTGATAACACACCCATGGTTCACTTGTTGCTAAGCAGAGCTTATACATTGGCAAGGACAACCCATCTCTCACACACACACACACACACACACCCAGCAGCGTGAAGGCTGAGGGTGTGCTGGAAGCCAGGAGGGGACACAGTTGGAGTAGGGGACTCCAGGAGTGTTCCATGCCATGTGATGTCATGCTGAGCAGTGAAGCTGGGGCAGTTGCCCGGGGGACCTGTTGCTTGGAGACTGGCTGGGCCTTGCAGAGAGTGGTGAGCAATGGCGTTGTGTATCACTTGCATTATATATTCATTCACAGCTATTACTATTTTCTCCTCCTTTTCTGTCCTCTTAAAATGTCTTTATCTCAACCCATGAGTTTTACATTTATTTCTTACTCTCTCCCCATTCCAGTGAGGGTGTGGGAAGTGAGCAAATGGGTGTGTGATGTTCAGCTGCCTGCTGGGTTGAACCAACATGCAGTTGTGTGGTTATCATGGAATGGTTGGTGTTGGAAGGGCCCTCTGGAGCTCATCCAGTCCAACCCCTGCCAGAGCAGGGCACACAGGAACGTGTCCAGGCGGGTTTCAGGTGGCTCCAGAGAGGGAGACTCCACAGCCCCCCGGGCAGCCTGTGCCAGGGCTCTGCCACCCTCACGTAAAGAAGCTCTTCCTCATGTTGAGGTGACTCTGGTTGTGGTTCAGTTTATGGCTATTAGTGTTTTGTAGATCTTGGGTATGTGTGGTGGAACAGAAACAGTTTAGTTTAAATAGGTGTGTAGGTGGCTTGGCTGTGATTCTTGAGTGCTCTTTCCCAGACCACATACCCCTGTGCGTGCTGTTTAGATCTCGTGTGGGTCCTGTGGTGTTTCACAGCAGCTCTGCCATGCAGCATCACCTGAATGTAGTGTTTTCAAACCTTCATGGGTGGGGATATTGCTGTGGCAGTGATTTGCCTGTGCTTTGCTTGTAGTTTTCAAGGTGCAGAAGCATGTATGCTTCTAGGCCTCTTTCTGTTTGTGCCTCTGTGATGGCTCAGTTGTAGGAGAACTTGGTGATGGTTTTACAGAGATGAGCTCTTTGGTTAACTAGTATTGGATTAAAAAAGCTGGCATAATTGCTTTTTGCTGTGTTTAGAATCCTGCTAGCTGGCAAGAATGTTGCTAAAGCTGTGGGAAGATGCACTTGTGGAGGGAACTGGCTGTCATCCTTGGTGTGTGTTTTGTTTGGGTTTTATTATCTGTTGTAATCTGGTAGGCGCTTGCAGCGTGCAGAGGAGTTTTGTCTTGTATCGTGCTTGTGAAATGGTAAGACCCAACAAATGATTTTGCTTGTAATAAAGCCAGCTGTGCCTTCAGCTGAAGGTGAAGGTTACGCGTTGCCATCAAGGCTGTCTCTTCTTGGTGTTCCTGCAGTTTGTTTTCTGTTACATGCAGGTTTCGAAGAATTTAGTGAATGTACCAAATGTGTCTACTTTGAGTTGGTAGTTTTAATACCCACGAGTACTGATCGAGCAAAATCCTGTTTGCTCGCTTTGGATAAGACTGTACCCTTATTGTGGTATAATCAGAGAGAATATTTGGTTTGGTAAAGCAAAGACGTGTTAATTTTGAGTCATAGTGTTAGAACTGCCATAGACATATGGGATGGGATTTTCAGCAGTGGGCTTGCAGCAGGAGAACAAAGATCATGGTCACTGTCTATAGAGCTGATCTTTACTTCTGGTTAGGTTGGAGTCTGTAACCTTGCTCTGGAGGTGGTGTTAGAGGAGATCACAGCTTTCTGTAAGCTGTGCTGACAGTGCAGTTAAAGCAGAGTGCTCGTTGCTTAATGCTAAGCACTTACTCATTTGTTCTTACTGTTGCACATATAGATGTTGTGACATAGAATGTTGTTACTTGCTTAGCGTGAGGTGGTGCGATCAGTGCTCATGCTGGTGGCTGTATCCAGCAGTGAGCAGATGTAGTACTGAATCATGGGAGAATAATTTCCTTAGGATGTTGATCACCTCCTGAATGCTGATTTTGTTGAGATCTGAGATAGTTCTCTGTAGCTGTGCTTTATGTTCATGTTTTCTCATAGAGGTCATACTGAGGGATCCTTACAGTGATGTATGCTCCGGTTCTGCTTCACCGTTGCTGTAAACTAGAGCACAGGAGGCGGAAGGAAAACAGCTGAATGAGGCTATGCGGTGTGGAGGACAGGGTACCCTCTGCTAGGCTGAAGGATAAACTAGTTTCCGAATCAGTGGAGTATAGAAAAGCTTCAGGAGAGAGGTTACGAAATCACAGGGCAGCTGAGGTGGGGAGGTCTGGAGATCACCTCATCCAGCATCCTGTCCCCAGCAGGCTTAGCCAGAGCCGCTGCTAAGGGCTGTGGTCCAGCTGGGTTCTGGGTATCAACAAGGAAGAAGATTCCCTAACCTTGCTGGAAAACCTGGGCCAGTATTTGACTGCTCTCAGAGGAAAGGAAAAAAATCAGACCACAAATGAATGGGATTTCTTCTTTTGAAATAGATGTTTTGTTGTTGTTGTTTTGATTTGCTCCTCTCGGTCATTCACTGGATACCACTGAGAAGAGTTTGGCTCAATGTTCTTCACACCCTCCCACCAGGTATTTATACACACAGACAGTATTCCCCCATAGCCTGCTGTTCCCCAGGCAGAACAGCCCTGGTGCTCTCAGCCTCTTGTATAACCGATGCTCCAGTCCCTTCATTGTCTTAATCGTACTGGAGATGCATGGGAGGGAGAACCTGGAGAATGGCTCTTGTAGATCTGGTCAGGGAGAGTAAGTTTCTGTTTGGCAAGAAGGAAGAGGTGGTACAGAATGAATTAAAGCTCAAAAACCTATGTTAGTAAGTTTAAAAGATAAATGTGATAGCAGACTGTTAAAGGGAAATTGAGAAAAAACCCAAGCATGGAATGCACAGTGGCCAATTTCATGTGATTAGAAGATACTCTGAAGATGGAACTGGCTAACTAAATAGAAGACAGGGTACCAAAGGTTTAGGAAATGCTAGCAGCAGTTGTTAATTGAACTGGTGGGTTAGATGGCATCTTTACAGAGAGAATAAGGGAGGACAAAGTGGTCCTGAAAGTCACTGACAGAGAAGTTAACACTTATTGACAGAGAAGAGGGAGAAGATAGAGTCTCAGATGACATTGTGAGAGTTAAAGTGAACAGGAGAACCAGGATATGCAAATGGAAGCTTTGAAAGAACAGTTATGGAATGTGTTTGCACAGGCAACACCTGATGGAGTATGCAGTGCATTAAAGTGTTGGTTTTCATGCTACTGTGAGGCTAAACATGCTCTGCACCCAGTGAGTGGCTGCTTATGTTCAGCTTGGCTAATGCAGATGAAGCCCACCGTTGGTAAAAGGGTTTAAAACTCTGTGCTACTGATCACAAGTTCACTTCTGAGTCTCATTGAGAAGAAACTTCCTAGAATCATAGAATCAACGAGGTTGGAAGACACCTTGGAAAAGATCATGGAGCCCAGCTATGACCCAGCACTGCCAAGGCCACCACTGACCCATGGCACTGAGGGCCCTGGGCAGCCTGTTCCAATGCCTGAGCACCCTGTGGGGCAGGAATTGTTCCTCAGCTCCATCTAAACCTGCCCTGGGGCAGCTTGAGGCCGGTTCCTCTTGTCCCATCCCTTGTTCATAGTGGTCCTGTTGTCACTAGCATAGCTAGGAAAGGTCTGCTAGGAATAGTGCCCATTTGAATGCTGTGTAATGTTTTGACTGTAGTTCTGATTCTAGCCTATACCATTTAGGTCATGATGCTGACCTAAGTCTGTTCACCTTTTCAGCTTTGTAGTCATGAATTTGTAGCAGTCTTTGTAGGTTCTGTAGTGTTTGATTATTCCTTCACTGGGATTAGCTGGGAGTACCTTCCTAGAGGAGTATTTTGATTGGAGTCTTGAGATGACATTCAGTGTTGATTGTTTTACTACTTTCTCTAAGTCACAGAAGCTCTGGTTAACCAGTACGGTTTAAGCATTTGTCTTTCTCTAGTTTCAAATCTAAAAATACCCCTCAATGCTAAAACATTGCATGGGATTCTGTGTATCATTCCATCAAATTGACTTGGAGATTCATCAGTGCAGCTCTGCAGGTTTAAGAGCTTTGCCTGTCAACTTCACAAATAGTTCAATAAATACTTGGTCTGAATTGGCTTTATTGCTGAAGGTGATCTTTTGTCTGCTATGTATTCAATATCCCTCCTCTCCTTTCTTGTTCTAGTTGTCATGGATGATGACGACGATGAATCCTGTCTCCTTGATCTTATTGGGTAAGTTTTCCTTAAGCAATTCTTTCCAAAAAGTTGGGAAAAGCGGAAGTGATTCTGTCTCAGGATTGTCTCAGGAGTGGGTGTCTTGTAAATGAAATAAGCAGCTACAGCCTTGTCTCTGTGTGGAGATGTGTGTGTCACAGAGCCTTCAGTCCCAGTCTGTACTACTAGCTGACAGTCCACTTGCAGGCATTCTCCACAGGAGGGGCTAGGGAATGAGCATGGGGGTTGGATTTATCAGCAGTTTTCTCCGAGAGACTTTATTAAAATCAGGTTAGGGATTTTAAGTGGTCCTGGCTTGTTGGGTGTGCACGTGCTTGTTGGTTCATTATTTCCAGAGCAGATTTATTTAGAGGTTTATAATTCCATATGGGAGCCTCAAAAATGATGAGGATAGCTAAAACATGAGGAAAATATTTGTGAATTATGTGTGACAAGTTCCCTTCCTTTGGCTACTAACATTGGTGTCAATATTCAAGAACAGATAATATGCTATAATGCATTGAAAACATCAGGAGAAAATTGAACACTTCATATATGATACTTTATTCAAGCTCTGCCAGAAATGAGTTTGACATCAGTGTTGGAGCAGCTGCTGAAAGATCATCTTGGTTTCATATAAGCATATTTTACAGTCTTAAATGTAGTAAATAAGTAGGCCTTTACCTTCCTCATTCACTCAAAGCTTCCAGTGAAACCAGTGAGAGTATCACAACAGTGGCTGCTGTCATATGGGGGTTGCGCAGTGGATGCTGTTAGCAAAGCCTTGCTAATTATGGCTCACAGTTCTGTTCTCTGAGGTGGACTGATTGTAGCTATGTGAAAACCACATCCTGCTTGGAACATAAAGGTGATAATTGATGGCATGGGACAATGAAGTGCTCTGCCATGAGCATGAATCATGAGGATCCTGGTACAAGTTCACAGGTGATCCAGAAAATTAAGTGCTCTCTGTACACATGAGTGTTTGTGTGAGACATTACAGTGTTCTTCCTGCTGCTGGCAGCAGTTACTGTCTTAAGTATCTAGAGAAACGGAAGCCAACTTTTTCTTATACCTGATCTTTGATTTTTGGTAAGTGCCTTCTCAAATTCCTTCCTTACTAAAGACAGTATTTAAGGTGAAGAAATGTTCTTCAGTTTTAATTGCAGTTTTCATTATCTAAAGCCAGTGAGTGTAATTAGTATTAAACAGCCTGGTTATTTTATTGATAAAGCTTGCCAGCATAGAATCCCAGAATCCCAGACTGGTTTGGGTTGGAAGGGACCTTAAAGCTCACCCAGCTCCAATCCCTGCCACAGTCAGGGACCCCTTCCACTGGAGCAGCTTACTCCAAGCCCCTGTGTCCAACCTGGCCTTGAGCACTGCCAGGGATGGGGCAGCCACAGCTTCTCTGGGCCATCACCCTGTGCCAGTGCCTCAGCACCCTCACAGGGCACAGCTTCTGCCTTAGATCTAACCTGAACTTGCCCTGTTTCAGTTTAAACCCATGAAGCATAAGCTTGATGAACCCTATATGAGCTCNATCACCCTGTGCCAGTGCCTCAGCACCCTCACAGGGCACAGCTTCTGCCTTAGATCTAACCTGAACTTGCCCTGTTTCAGTTTAAACCCATGAAGCATAAGCTTGATGAACCCTATATGAGCTCAAGTTCTAGCTTTCTTTATTCGTGAAGTTCAGTGTAATCTCATTTGAAAATACATGTAACCACTTGGATGTTGTAAGCGTGATTGGACCAGAAAGCCCCTGCCAAGTATTGTCTAACACATCTTTTGTCAGCATGTGAATGCAGCTTGTTTATAAAATGAATGAAAGAGAAATAAAGGTGTATTCATGCTTTCAGAAGACTGGTTATAAACCTGAAATGTCTTTAACTTGTTGCATCTTTATTTTCTAGACTCTTGAAGAGAGTAGAGAGTGCTTTAAATTCATACTTTATTTACATGAGACTCATAGAACCACAGAATAGTTTGGGTTGGAAGGGACCTTCAAAGCTCACCTAGTTCCAACCCCCTGCAGTGATCAGGGACATCTCCAGCTAGATCAGGTTGCTCAGAACCACATCCAGCCTGGCCTGCAATGTCTCCAGGGATGGAGCATCCAGCACCAATCTGGGCAGTCTGTGCCAGGGCTTCACCACCCTCAGTGTAAAGAAATTTTTCCTCCCATCCAGCCTGAATCTCCCCTGTTTTAGTTTGAAACCATCACCCTTTGCCCTGCTGTAAGATGGTGGGTATTTCTGCTTCTCAAAACTGATTTAGTGTTACTTGTTCATCAGTAAGGATGTTTTAAAATGAAAAACTCCATGTAACTTTACTCTTCATGCTAATGGATGTGTTGGGAAATGCTGTGTTACTGTTGTATTAAAATAATCCCATGTAACACAACCTTTCAGGGTTTTTTGGTTTGGTTTGTATGTGCAGTTACATTAATGTCTTTCGGCTTGAATTTCCAAGACTGATTCTGCCAGACCACATCCTAAAGCTGAGTTGTGTTCGCTGATAGTGCTGAGTTAATGAAATACCCTGAACTTGTATTTCCCAAGGTTTAATCAGTTATTTTTATGGTTGGTTTAAACTTGTTAACTTATGTTGACAGTGGCAGAAAACATGTTCAAGAGTCAGGTCTGTAAATACCCTGTTGACTTAGTAGCTAGAAAGGTATTCTGGTTCCTCTCTGTAGAAGAGAAGGTAGCTGGTTTAGTTCTCATGCTATTTGGTGGTAGTATTTTCCTTAGGTTTTGTACTCTATGCAGTCATACTGTGTGTTTGAAGAGACTCTGAGTAATATTCTCATAGAGGGAAATAAAGCAGAAAGCAACTACAGTTTTGTGATGGACATAGCTTACTGCTTGAAATACAGCTCAGGTCAGCATCTGCCGACTGTGCCCATACAGAAACACAGATCCTCCCATGATACAAACTTTCAGCTTCATGTTGCAGTCAGTGCACCCTGTTTTTACCATAAACCCCTCTATCTGGATACAGTATCTTGGTTATATTAGCCTCACTCCTAGAAAGAGCTTCCTAAAAGTGGTAACTCTTACTTTGTTTTTTTTCCCCCCTTAAGGGACCCACAGGCACTGAATTACTTCCTCCATGGGCCTAGCAGTAAATCTGTAAGTAGCATTCCTGTGTGTTAGACATGCATAAGCTTCAGTGAGTATATGACTTTTAACCATGACTTTTGTCTTTTTTTTTTTACCAGAGCAATGAAGACTTGACTAATGCAGAATATTCTGTAGCCAACTCAAATTCCATTTTTGCCAACTCCAATGTAAGTGCTCAGGAGATAAATAATACTTGCATTGGGATTGCAGGTTTTTGGTATGGCTTTACTTGGCTTTTAGAAAATTGAAGGAATTGGATGTGGATTTTGACCTTTTTCATGTGTAAATTCTGAATTCTAGCATAGAACCAACTCCTGCTGTTGATGCTAAAGTATTTCATTGGGTTTTCAGTGGGGAATTGCTTGAAAGATGCTGCGTTATTGGGCTGTGTCAGTCTGTAAAGCAGCTTACTCAGCACTGAAAATACTCACAGGCATAACTCTATGTGGAAGGTGAAGTTGCTGGTGACTGAAGGACAAGAAAGCAGTGTCTGTCCACTCTTCCTCCCTTGTCCTGTTCCCAACCATCTCAAACTGAGTGATTCCAGGCTTGTTTCCTTGGGCAGTCATCAGTCTCTGTTTTAAACCTCATGAGAGGCTTCCGCAGCCATTGGCCTGGTACCTAGCTGTACTTAGTGACTGCTTCCACCTTTCTATTGGAGTAGTACAGATTAAAAGAGTGGAGTATGGAGTCAGCACAAATCAGACTCTTGGTAAGCAGGCACATGAAGTTGCAGAGGCACTCATTTCTTGTTGAAATCAGTCTGGTGTTATGGGTGGCTGTTGTGAATCTGGGCAGCAGTGATACTGTGGCAGGGGTTGGAACTGGATGAGCTTTAAGGTCCCTTCCAACCCAAACCAGTCTGGGATTCTATGGAACATGCGTGGCCTTCAAGCAGTGAAGGGTTGGAGTGTGAATGTGACAGATAATTTCATACCCACATTTTGCACTTATCCTGACCTAAAAAGAAACTGGATGTTTTTGACTTATCGCTACATGATTTTGCAGTTTAAAAAGGTGTTCTTAGTCTAACTTAAAACTATTGCCACTAGTATTACACACTTGAATTCATTAGTTCACCTGTAGAAACCTGATACTTGTTTAGAGCTCCTGGACATAGATTTTTAGGAAAAACTCACTTGAAATAGGCCAGAATAATGTGGCCTAGTGCTGATTTTCTGTAGCACAATATTTACAGCTGTAGATTGGGTGCCACTACAGTATTAGCTGTAGCTTCAGTGTTTATAGTTGCCTGCAGTTTTTTCTAGCATAAACTACCAAGTCTGTAGCAGTGTTTTCTTACTGTTTTGTTTCCAAGATTTTTCTAAACAAAGTTTTGGCATAATTCCTTAACTTCATGAAAAGATGACCAGTTTGCACTGCGTGACTAGAAACTGTAGAATCACAGAATAGTTTGGGTTGGAAGGGACCTTAAAGCTCACCCAGCTCCAATCCCTGCCACAGTCAGGGACCCCTTCCACTGGAGCAGCTTACTCCGAGCCCCTGTGTCCAACCTGACCTTGCCCTGTTCCAGTCTGAACCCAGCACCCCTTGTCCTGTCACTGCAGTCCCTGATGAAGAGCCCCTCACCAGTATCCTTGTAGCCCCCTCTGAGGTCTCCATGCAGCTTCTCTTCTCCATTGGGGCTGAACAACCTGTCTGCATAAGGGAGATGCTGCAGCCCCTGAGCATCCTTGTGGCCTCCTCTGGACTTGCTCCAACAGCTCCATGTCCTTCTTATGCTGAGGACACCAGCGCTGCGCACAGTGCTGCAAGTGGAGTCTCATGAGAGCTAAGCACAGGGGCAGGATCATCTCCTTTGACCTGCTGGTCACACTCCTTTTGATACAGCCCAGCACACAGGTGGTTTCTGGGCTCAAGCACACACTGAAGCAGCTCACGTTCACTTTATCATTGACTAACGCCCCCAAGTCTTCCTCGGGGCTGCTCTGAACCATGTTTCCACCCAGCCTGTGGCTGTGCCTGGGATTGCCCCAAGTGTTGGTAGCATTTAAGGAGATGGATCTCATATGGCAGGGAAAGACAGTGAAAGAGCAGCTTTCTCCTGCCTTTATCCTGCTACTGCTGAAACCTTGCCCCAAATTGAGTTACAGTGGCGGTCGTCTCATTCCTTCTTTCTTTTACTGTTTGTCCATACAGTGCTCAGCTTGAAGAAGGGTAAATGGCACTTGAGGAGCATATCATATCCTCTAGAAACAGGGCAGCTGCAGAGCTGATTGCTCTGGACACGGGGGAAGTGGAAAGAGTGGAGTGTCGTTGTCTCCAGCAGTCTGACAGGAGGGCATGGCTGGGATGTGACACACATGGTTATGCTGGCCCATTGTCTAGGGTGAATGTCATCTTGTGTACATGCTATGCAAAGAAAAAGGTTTGCCTGTGTGAACAGAAGCTTAATGAGGAAACAGGGTAGGTAGAGCTCGGGGTTTCTGCAATGATGTGTTTCTTGGTTTGCCTTTCAGAACACTGATCCTAAGTCGTCTGTGAAAAGTGTAAGCAGTCAGCTTGGAGAGGGGCCTAGTGATGGACTGCAGCTGTCCAGTAGCCTTCAGTTTCTTGAAGATGAACTTGTATCTTCTCCTTTACCTGATCTTACTGAGGATCAGCCTTTTGATATTCTTCAGAAGTCCTTGCAGGAGGCCAATATTACTGAACAGACTTTGGCAGAAGAGGCATATTTGGATGCCAGTGTAGGTTCTAGCCAACAGTTTGCACAAGCTCAGCTTCATCCTTCTTCATCAGCATCCTTTACTCAGGCTTCTAATGTTTCTAATTACTCAGGTCAGACGTTGCAACCTATAGGAGTTACTCAAGTGGTACAGCAACCTGTTGGAGCATCTTTTGCAAGCAATACAGTTGGTGTGCAACATGGCTTTATGCAACATGTCGGAATTAGTGTTCCCAGCCAGCATTTGTCTAATAGCAGCCAGATCAGTGGGTCTGGGCAGATCCAGCTAATTGGTTCATTCAGTAATCAGCCTTCCATGATGACCATTAATAACCTTGATGGATCTCAGATCATACTGAAAGGCAATGGTCAACAAACACCTGCAAATATGAGTAGTGGCCTCTTGGTTCACAGACAAACCCCAAATGGTAACTCGCTGTTTGGTAACTCAAATTCAAGTCCAGTAGCACAACCTGTAACTGTTCCGTTTAACAGCACAAATTTCCAGACATCGTTGCCTGTCCATAATATCATCATTCAAAGGGGTTTGGCACCAAACTCTAACAAAGTACCTGTTAATATCCAACCAAAGCCTGTCCAAATGGGTCAGCAGACTGCTTACAATGTGAATAACTTGGGAATACAGCAGCATCACGTACAGCAAGGGATTCCATTTGCTTCTGCAAACTCACCTCAGAGTTCAGTAGTTGGTCCTCATATGTCCGTGAACATTGTGAACCAACAGAACACAAGGAAATCAGTTACACCTCAGTCAGTCAGCAATGCTGGAGGTAGTATTGTTATCCATTCTCCTATGGGACAGCCTCATGCACCTCAGAACCAGTTCCTCATACCTACGAGTTTGTCTGTTAATTCTAATTCAGTTCATCACGTCCAGGCCATAAATGGACAACTTCTTCAGACTCAGCCTTCCCAGCTGGTTCCTAGCCAAGTGCCTGCTGAGCATGTAATGCTCAACAGGAACTCTACAAACATGCTAAGAGCCAACCAGTCGTATTCAGGGCAGATACTGAATAATCAGAACACGGCTGTTCAGCTTGTTTCTGGCCAGACATTCACAGCTCCTGGAAACCAAGTCATAGTCAATCACGGAACCTCACAGATTGTGGGTGGACAGGTACCCCTGCAGCAGGCCTCACCAACCGTGTTGCATTTGTCACCCAGTCAAGCTAATGTGTCTCAAGGTAGATCGAGTTTCACCACGATGTCCCCCGGGCAGTCAGCAGTCTCCACCATGGCAGCTTCGAACCGATTTGCTGTTGCAAGCTCTTCTGGGTCGGTACATCCTAGCTTGGGACCTTCGGTTCAGTCTGTCGCATCGGGAGGAAACTTCACTGGAGATCAGCTCGCACAGAGCAGAACTCAAGTTCCCATCAGTGCATCGCATCGTCTTCCAGCATCCTCTTCCAAATCTGGTAGCACCTTCAGTCACGCGTCGGTGGGAGTAACACAACAGCAGTTCGCTTTTGGTCAGGTATGAAAGCTGCTTGAGAATGTGGCCAAAGAAATGCTTCTAAGCTGTGCTAAAACCTGGTTAACAAAGGATCCAAGTTGGGATTAACACAGAGAACACAAATTGTGCTAGTTTGTGGTGTTAGTGTGGAACTGCTGAACATTACTGTGAGCCAGAGACATGATTTCACTCAGTAGTTCCTAAAGTCACCGAGTGAATGAGTCTGTCACTTCCATTAGGGCAGAAAATTTTGCTGGTGGTTTCTAGTTGTATTTTCAGAACTGCATAGCACCCATCTATTTCTGCTTCCATTTAAAGGAATGGATGCTCTAACGTTACACTGTGAGCTCCCCTGAAAATCTTAGCTGGAGAGCCAGATGTGAAGGCTTGAGTACATGCTGAGCACATACAAGTCTTTTGGCCTCTTTACAAACTCTGGGGTTTAAGATCTGTTACTTAGAACCCCTAAAAGGAAATACCTTTTAAAGCAGTTTGTAAAAGCATGACAGTTAAAAAATACTTCCTCTAAGAAGATGTTGACTTAATAATGGATAAAGCTTTGTGAATGTACTCTAAAGGTGAGAACTGGGCTATTGTCCTCCAGTGGATGGAGCTGTATGTTCAGCCCAGGTTGACTTATCACACAGTTACTCTAATTCTCTCCTTTTTCTGCCTTTTCCCCCCCTCGTTGTTATTATAAAATACTGGTAAGGACTGTCTCAGAATGCGTTTGCACTGATCATCTTGGGTTTTTGTGTTTTCCCAAAGGTCTGGTGGAGTTTTTTAACCAAGACCAAAACAGGCAATGAAATAACGTGTCTTAGAAAATAAAGTGTATTTAGAACATGTTGTAGAACCACATTTTTATTCTTGGCCCAAATTGCTAGTGCATGTTGTGATGTTTTGTTTGCACGTGAGTCGTTTCAGGCCCATCTGACTTCTTCCTCATGTGTCTGCATCTTCCTATCTGCAGGGTATGTGCTGGGTCAGTGAGTTCCAGCAGTTACAAAAGCAAACTCTTTTCTTACTGCTGTAAAAGATGAGCTGAAAATGGGAACCAGAAAGTACAATTCCTACTGTTCCTCAACATCATTGTAGTCTGTTTGTACTTGCATTTTCAATGTTGTACTGTATTGTACGTAAGCCACGTGTCATTCAGACCCTAAACACTGGATGGCTTGTGCCACTATGTACTTTTAGTTGTGTGACAGGTTATTGAGTCATCTTGCAGTTCTGAGAATCTCAAAAGCTGAGCTGTTACCAGCTTGTAGTGGTAATTCAGGGATCTTCTGGGATAGAACTGGTGTGGATTTGTACTTTCAGTGGCATTTATGTTCCTCCCGGATTTACTTCCTCAAATTCTTGATCATAAAAGGAAATGGGATGCCTGAAATGTCACCACTTAGGAGTCTGAGGTTACAAAAGCATGTGTAGAGCTGAATCCTAGTTGCCTTTTGCTCTCTTTGTTAAAGCTTTCAGTTAATGTCTGGCTTTTTCTTCTCCCTAATGTATGTGGCACAGAAGAAATCTCTGAACCAGATGTCACCGGTTTCTGCCTCGAAGACACAGGATAATTTGAGACAGCCTCAGCTAACAAGTCTCCTGAGCAACACACTATCAGGTCAACTAAGGTCTTTTTAAAATCATTTTCTTTAATCTTCCCCAGCAGCAGAAATAGGTGGTTCTTCAGTGTGTCAGACCTGCATTGCTGGCTCATGCTGGCAGGGTCCTAGAGGTTATCCCAACTTTCTTGTTAGACTACGTTTCCTTTTTAAACTGCATTTTCCAGTATTGAATGCATGCTTTGCCTTTTCCCAACCAGGGCCCTTCGTTCTGTAGAGTGAAAGGTTGATTTTTATAAGCAATCATTTTTCCTTCTATCAAATCCCAAATGGCACCTTCTTTAATTTTTCTCACTTTTTTCAGCTTAGGAAAACAGCAGTCATTAGTTTCCAAAATCTGGACATCTGCTTAAAAATGCTGCACAACTCCTAGAGCCTCTCTTGTGATGGCTGCTTCAGATAGAGAGGGAAGCCAAGCAGGATGGCAAGGTTCTGCACAGCCTTGTCATCGGTTGATTTGTTACTGTCTGGGTCACATTCAGCTAGGCTAGTTAGTGCTTTGTTCGTGGCAAAATACTGGCCTTTTCAAGTAGCACCATGCTACTAAAAGAGTGTGGAAGCACGGAGTCATAGAGTGGTTTGGCTTGGAAGGGATCTTAATAAAGCCCATTCAGTTCCAACTCCTGCCACGGGCAGGCACACCTTCTATTAGAGCAGTTTACTCCCTGTGTCCAGCCTGGCCTTGGAGACTGCCAGGGATGGGGCAGCCATAGCTTTTCTGGGCACCCTGTGCCAGGGACTTCTTCCTTATGTCTCACCTACACTAAAACCAGTATGTTAAAAGTAAGCAGAAGAATGCAGTAACCTTCATCTTCTGTGCGTATATAAGTAACCTTTTTGAGTAAGGTCCCATAATCTTATCTTTCGTTCTGTACTGTTTGTGTAAGCTGTCCAGGCAGTTCTCTACAATCAGCACAGTGTGGGGGTTCTGGGGAAAGAAATGCTTGCGTTGGGTGTGACATGGCATGGCTGGAAAGATGCTGTTTGCATTCCTGGGTAAGGCAATTGGAGGAAGTCTAGCCATCTGGAAAAGCCAGAGGGAAAAAGCCAATCTCCCCAAAAGCTCTAGAAAAACTGGGTTTATACACTTGAGAGAGAGTTAGTATTGAAAAGCTTGATGAAATGCACTGTATGATTTTCAGTAAATCGTTGGGATGCTCCACTTATGGTACTTGAATTGCTTCTTACCTTGCGGTACTGTGGATGGAGATGATTTATATGTGAGGATTTTTGTAGTTTGCAGCAGAAAATACCAGTCCTGCTTCATTTTTATGAGCCTGTTTCTCTCCAGGGCAGTTGCACTAACGCTTTTAAGCATGAAACATGTCTCTTTCTCCTAAAACTCAAGTAAAATGATCAGGACAGGTACGTGAAATTACTGTGTTCCTGCTTGGGATGACAGAGTCCTTTTAACATATCTTTTATAGGGCAGGACTCTGGAGGAAAAATCGCGCAGCAGCCTCTAGGAACAGCACAGCCACAAGAAAAAGTAATAGGATCATCATCAGTTCAACAGAGCATACAGGTAGAGAATACTTGTGTTTATATGCTTTCCTTTGCCTTAAAACTCTAGTGCTGTTAGGGACATTTCAAACCCATCTAGGAGTCCTTGCAGTTGTTTAGATTAGATGAAGCCACCCAAGCTTGCGACGTTCTCCCTTGATCTAATGAACATTGAACAACGCCGATTGATACTCTGCATGCTGCTTTGAGATGTAATTCAGTCAGTGGGTTCTGACTGCTCTGCTTCCTGAAGAGATGTTTGTATGCTGCAGTAATTCTTCATTAAGTGGACAGAAGTTAGACCTGCTCTTAATGACTTCTTGCAACATGGTTGCTCTCTAGCTGTTGGGAAGCGATGGGTTGTGAAAAGGAGCAGGAAAGTTCTATCTTGTCTTTGTCTGGTTTACATCTTACGGCATTGTCATCTTTTTTACCACCACAGATTCTCCTGTATGTGGCACTTCTGTGCAAAAATGAAACACTCCGGCCAGGGTTTGAGGGTGGAAGGGGAGGCAGCCCTTTTAGAGAGGGAATACAGGAACTTGGGGAGGGAAGAGAGTTGTTACATTCATGGACTGAGTAGGGTTTGATGTAGGCTTGAGAATGTGGGACTTGTGGTGGGTGGAACTACAAAGTCATGGAAAAGAATGAGGATCTGATTTAGAATTTTTGTTCCTTGCTATAAATATGTTGGTCAATGTAGTTTGACATAGAATAGACATAGGGTTAGACATAGACATAGAATAGTTAGGGTTGCAAAGGACCTTAAGATCATCTAGTTCCAACCCCCCTGCCATAAG
>NDXB01008922.1:0-21671 GCA_002631895.1 Agapornis roseicollis
GTGCAGTTCTGGTGTCCTCAACATAAAAAGGACATGGAGCTGTTGGAACGAGCCCAGAGGAGGCCATGAGGATGATCAGGGACTGGAGCATCTCCCATACAAGGACAGGGTGAGAAAGTTGGGGCTGTTCAGCCTGGGGAAGAGAAGGCTGCATGGAGACCTCCTAGCAGCCTTCCAGTATCTGAAGGGGTCCTATAGGGATGCTGGGGAGAGACTCTTCATTAGGGACTGTAGTGACAGGACAAGGGGTAATGGGTTCAAACTGAAACAGGGGAGGTTTAGATTGGATCTAAGGAAGAAATTCTTTGCTGTGAGGGTGCTGAGGCACTGGAATGGGTTGGCCAGGGAGGTTGTGAGTGCTCCATCCCTGGCAGTGTTCAAGGCCAGGTTGGATGAAGCCTGGGTGCCATGGTTTAGTGTGAGGTGTCCCTGCTTATGGCAGGGGGGTTGGAACTGGATGATCTTAAGGTCCTTTCCAGCCCTAACTATTCTGAGATTCTATTCTGTATAAACCCATCAAAATGACAGAGGAATGCAGGTTATTTTAAGATAGTATTAAAGCCAAAGAATACTTCTAAATAATGAAGTTCATTCCATATCCTGTTTGCAAGTAATGCCACTATCCAACACTGGATCCTACAAGGACTGAAGTGTGTGAGCGGATAAGTTGACTTCAGAAAAGCTATACATAACATAAAACTGAAATATGCATTTAGGTGTTCACAGAGTTGATTTCTAATAAAGCCAGTTATGAGTTTCTGAAGCAGGCCCTGAATATTTTGGCAGTGCATGATGAAAGCTTTCCTTCTGTAAATTACTTTCTGTTAAACACTTTAACTGAGTCCCAGACAAGTGGGAAGATTGAAAAAAAAGTGGAAAATTTCAGAGAAAAATAGATTTCCTGAAGTCTCAGTTAATACTTGAAGAACTTATCTGCTCCATCGAGCTAAAGGCCAGTTGTTACATTGGTGAGTATTTTCCCAACATGTAGTTTTCCAAAGACATCTAAAAAATGTGGAGTAGCTTGGGCTCAGGTATTATTTACAGCGCAAATCAAGGATTCTTTTTTTGCTACCAAAGTCCCATGCCAGGAATCTGACACTGGATCTGAACCACAGCGATTGAAAATTAGGGAAAGGAAAGGCTATTCTCTTTGTCATCACACTTCAACTTATAGTGATATGCTCTTTTGTTATTAAGCAGGCCCAATCAAAACAAAAGGGATACTGTTTCTTTTATGAGTAATGCACTAACCCACTAGCAGAAAAAAGCACACGTAAAGCGTATGGGTTCAGACAGCAGAAGATTTATTACGATGGCTACAAAAATTATTCCTTCTTAACAGCACTTAAATTGTCTAATTATTCACAGCTGTTTCCAATTTGTTTCTGGTTCTTAATTAGGGGGTAGGGTCGTCTGCCCAAGGCCTACCATAGCGCTGCAAGAAGCTAAGAATTGCTTCGTGCTAAACCAGCCCAGCCCTGGGGGTGCTTCGTGGACTCCACTGCAAGGTACTTTGCTATTCATACTTATCCATCCACCTCCTGTTGGGCTGAGAGAAAGATTATGGAGAGACACAGTTTCCTTCTTGTTTGTGTCACTATTTTGATCCATCAAGGCAATCGTGGTCTTGATGGTGGTGGTGGGTGAGTGAAACAGGAGGAAGTAGTGTTTGCTGTTGTTTCAGAAGAGCAAGGCAGGGTAAAGAGGTATGTTTGGGAGGCAGCACTGATAATTGATCTCTGGATGTGGGGCTAGGAGGTCCTTGTTAAAATCTACTATAACAGAAGGAGGCTGTGTGCCTGAGGGATTTTTTGGGAGGAAATAGCTATGCTACCTGCAGGTAGGAATGACTGCTGGGGATTTAGACTTTCAGCTACGACAGCTTTCCATGGGGATGTTACAGCAGGGCGCAGCTGGTCTCTGCTGATTTTGGATAGGGAGCTGACAATTTATTCCTGAGAAGAACATGCCAGCTCTGTTTATATATATGGAGCTAGAAAAGTGGAGGATTCTGTCATATTTAGAAAGATGAGGACTCAATTCTTCTTTTCAGATTAGCCTCTTTCCTTTCAATAGTGTCTATGCTTCAAGCTGTACAGTTTTGAGGAGTCAAAAGGCAATGAGACTCCTTGTTCTCCCTCCACCTGTGAAACAGTTGTGCATTTTGCATTAGCAGCACATGTGTAGGTGCAATTCTTGCCCTTGCATGCAGGAATTTGCAGGCTGACTGGGCATATGCAGTAAAGGGAGCTTGAGACAGTTCCAAAGGAAGTTTTACTGGTTTAAATGGGAGTAAGATCAGGACCTGAATAAATCTCCCAGGTCACCAGCTGCATTTAGCTGGCCTCTTTAAAATTCAGGTCCTTAATACCTGTGGGTGAGTGTATGAAAGGGGGTTATGGGGTGAACTGGTCAACAGACATTAGGTTTGTTTGTGCTCCCTGTGGATTCCCCTACTGAAAAAATCCTAAAGAGCTTAATAGGAAAAAAAGAACCTATCTTATTTTTTTAAGTGTCCTGTAGGATTTTATAGGGAATTATATTCTGACTATGGACATTTTTTATGGTTCAGATAACTGTAGGCAAGACTGATTTGTGCATTAATGCATTTTTCTAGTGTGTCTCAATTATAGAAACATCTGCACTAAGTGAACTTGAAACCTCTTTGATTCCCTGTGCAAATTCTCACTATTTGAAAGTCTTCATGTTTTCCTATTTCTTGCCTTTAGCTTAATAGTTTTAGAGTGGGTTGCAATAGTATGTAACTGTGTAACTTACAAAGGAAAGAGGCATTCTTTAAAATAATTGCTTATATCCTTCAAATCCTGCATTCAAAAACCATACCTAGCGCAGCACCTATGGACCTCCCAGAGGTTATTAACAGCATCTGTTGTCTCTGAGACAAAGGTTTTCAGCCTAAACAGCAGTGCTTACCCCATGCACCACTTTATTGGACCAGGGGGGTTATATGAATCCCTTCTTACAGTCATGGGTGTTGAGTGGAAGAGTAGAGTTTTCTACTTGTCAGGCTGGTACACAGTGCAAAACTGGCCTAAGCTGCTACATCCCAGCCTTTAGCTGGGCTGTTTCACAAGGTGTGGGAAAGTGGAAGATTTCCATTTTTCAGCTAATTGGGAAATGAAATACTACTATCTTACTACACATTCTTAAGTCTATAAAGTCCTTTTCCAGGTTCACATAAGAAGTTTCTAGCAAGTTGCTATTGTTCCAGGTGTGCTGCACAAGCAAACTCCCACAGGTCTGTTCAGTGGTTTCAATTCAGTGTTCACTGCATGGTACATCCGAAGCACAGCTGGTACCAGCTCCAGGCTATTAGCAGCATGGTCCCTCTGGGTAGATGGCATGAGACCAGTTTTGACTCTGTGAATGGAGCCCAGGGGCAGTGTTTGCTTTCCAGCCAGTTCTCCACTACCAAACCGCCCCTTACTGCTGAGGTTTTTTCCCCTTTGTTTTTGCTCACGTCAGGAAGAACCCTTTCCTTCCAGCTGGCACTGAGCTGCAAGCGAGGAACCTTGGCCACTGTCTCACTTGGTAAAAGGCTGTCCTGTTCCTGGGAAGTTTTCTGTCCAAACAAGCACACACAAAAAGCTAACAAATAATCCCAGAAACAAAGACACTGAAGTCAATTATTATCATTACCAGAATCAGAAGAGTCACAGTAAGCAAGGACTCGGTCCTTTAGTTCTCCCCTTTGGAAGAAGCAAGGAGGAATTCCACTATGGTGGAGAATCTGTGGACTGGTTATGCAGGTTGCCCAAGAAGATTGTGGTAGACTTCAGAATTGAATTAGAGGTTCACATCTAGTGTATAACTTCTCTGTTTACATTAGATTTGACTTTTCTCTCTGAAATAACTCTGCTTAAGCCTTTCTATCTAGATTATGTATATTGACACACCTTTCTTACTGGGGCACAAACTTCTGCTGGCTCATTGTATGTTAGTTATCACAGTTAGGTGGATATCTGTTGATATATACACTTCTGTGTATATAAAGGTCAATTCCCACTGAAATCAACTGAAGGTCTATTATTAATGTCACTGACCTGGAACAAAAGTGTTTGAACAGTTATTTGAAAACTTAGGTTGTACTGAGGCCATTGCTGTTAATCTTGTGCCCAAGCTTAGCAGCAAGTGGATTTTGATAAGAGAAATGGCACTGGCAGCTTTGAGATAACTTCTCCAGGCCCAGATATCAGCTAAGTCCAGTTTCAAACTCTTGTGATAGCAGCCTGAAATCTGTGCATTATACTCAAACCACCCTGGAGAGACTTCAGAAAAATCTGGACCAATATAATTGTAGGTTCGTATGAATCATCCCAATGCTTTGCTTACCCTTAACTTAGTCTACATTTTAGTCATTCACTGGGACACCAAGAAGAAAGAAATATCCTTAAAGAAAAAAACAGCTGGTGACTCAAAATCAAATCCTGCTTATATTTCTCTCCCTCCCAAAATGGCATCATTGATATGATGGCAAATTATTCACATTATATATAATATGATATAAGTTCTTTACTGTGAGGGTGGTGAGACACTGGAATGGGTTGCCCAAGGAAGTTGTGAGTGCTTCATCCCTGGTGGTGTTCAAGGCCAGGTTGGACAGAGCCTTGGGTGATACGGTTTAATGTGAGGTATCCCTGCCCATAGCGAGAGGGTTGGAATTGATGATCTTAAGGTCCTTTCCAACCCTAACTATTCTATGATTCTATAACAGAATACGTATGCACACATAAAGCCCTAATGCTTTAAGAACTAGGANTACGGTTTAATGTGAGGTATCCCTGCCCATAGCGAGAGGGTTGGAATTGATGATCTTAAGGTCCTTTCCAACCCTAACTATTCTATGATTCTATAACAGAATACGTATGCACACATAAAGCCCTAATGCTTTAAGAACTAGGATTTCAAAAATACATAGGGAACCAAAATTACATTCACTACTGGGCACCGTATTACCAAAAATGATCTAGATAAACTGGAGGGACTTCAGAAAGAAGATGTTAGAGTGACAGGGAATCAAGGGGAATTGAATCATGAGGAAGGGTTAAAGCACGTAAAACCTGTATCTAGGCATTAATGGTTCTGACTCACAGAGTCAGAGCCCTGACTCACATCAGAACTGGCACTGGTTCTGGCTAGCATCTGAAGGTAAATTGAAGCCCGGGCTGGTTTGCACTGAGCTGTAAACTGCCATGGTTTTGATACAGTTTTACAGACAACTGGGTCACCTCCAGCATGGCTGGACACCTCAAACCTTGGGGGCCAAAACGCCCTTGTGCTGCCTGGGAAGGCTGCACTGTCCTGAGAAGCCATCAGTGATTCCCAGGCAAAGCTGTGTTATGTAAATGCACTCAAACACCTGATCATCAGGAGCTTTGCTATTTCAGGGTACGGGCAGCTGCAAGGTTGGGTCCTCCATGCTGCCATGCTTTGAACTGCTGACAAGGTCCAGGTGCCACTTTCTAGGTGCTGTTGTCCCCATATGTGGAAACGGCTGTTAACCAAGGGGCTGTTCTCCAGCTGGGAAGCACAGGGATGCAGGAGGAGAATATGAGTATCCTGCAAATGTCTAGTAGAGACACAAGAGGAATGGAGTCATCTGCTCTTGGACACACAGACAGTTTCCAGCAGAGGCAGGCATCCAACCCAGACCTTGAGGTCCAGGTAAGTAACCAAACCAAAAAGTTACTTTCCCCTGTAGAACAGCCAGGTCAGAGGGAATATCAGGAACATACACACATGAAACCAGAGAAGAATCACACCAAGAAAAACCCTTAAAGCATCGCCTTGTACATGGATCACTTGCTCTTCTCCCCATTTTCAGGTTTTATTTCTTTCTTAACAATTTCCACAAGAACATATTCATAAATTTTCCCCATGCCCCTTGGAAAGGTTCTTGTTGGTGGCCTAAAGGACGCAGCTCCTGTTATGTGAGATTTTTATGCTTAGATGTGGCAAAATAATGTTACAGGAAACACCACTGCTCACTATGTTTCTCTTTGTCCTCTCAGACAGGTTGATTTAACATATCTTTTTTTCCTCCAAATGAGATTTACTTCCTTTCAGATATTATCTAAGATATTAGGGTATATTTTCATGATGACATCCTACCCTTTATTTTTATCAGTCCCAAAATGAAGTCTTCTCCTGCAAGAACATAAGAAATAATTGAAAGTTCAAGATATAGATATTATAAAGTCATTTTAGGTGTGAGAAGATCCATTTAATGACTGGAGTTCTATTACTAAGGAACTCTGACTTGCACATCCAGGCACAAAAGGCACAGTACACCTGATGCTTCACTCCAACATGGTTTTTGTGGGGACAGACTGATAAACTTTTGGGAAAGTAATGGGCTCTGTGCACAAATTCTTAGTGGATCATGTCACTGATTGCTCCTGTTTCCCCCATACTCGGAACTGCCTTTTATTTTGTTTAGAAAAAAGTGTACTTATCCCACTTATAACTATTTCCTTTTTCCTCTTCGCAAAGTGAAAAAGCAGAGATGGGAATTAGTAAACATAAAAGAGCTATACATCTGCTGCAACAACTTATTGTTGGAAGTCTTGAATCCTAATTAAGGGAAAGAAGAGAAACTGAGCTTTGGAAAGCGATAATGTAATATTTTATGTGTATAAGGACTTGGAGAACTGTAACCACTTTTGTGTTTGAATTTGTAAGTGAAAGGTAAAAGATTACTAGTGCAAGTGAAACATGATTCAAGCAAAGAAGAAAGCCATGAATCATGTTAAATGATTTTTTAAAGAACGTGCAAAGGATGTGTTCCTGGTTTTGAATGGTGACTTCCTTGCAAACAGGCTGCTAGATTGAAACTGTACCTGTGGTTTTCTGTTTAATGAAAGAGCAAGCTAAACTGGGGAGACTACAACAATAATGGAAAACCAGAAATCCATGAGACAGGCTTTGTGGAGCACTTCCTCAGGGAGGGGAAAGACAGGAGGGATGGATTGCTAACGACTAGAAGCAGAATGTTTGATGGCATTACCAGGCAATGTAAATATGGGCTAATGGCCTCATCCTGCAACACTGCTTCTGAGGTGCTGAGTGAGCAGCTTCAAAACTGATCACAGCCAGTAGAAAGCTAGGATGAGACCTGAATTACTGGGAGCACAGAGTGGGATTTCAGTCCCTGTTAGCACTGCTGGGAGAAATAGTGGGTTCTGGTTCCCAGAATACACCAATCCTGGAGTCAGTCACAGCCCTGTCTAGGGCAGCCTGAGTTTCATGTACTAGTTTCTGCTTTAAAAACTCACATCCTTACAGTTACTTATGCAGACATTCAGGCCCCTGAATATAGGTAGCCTCCAGTCACCACTCCATAAGGGCATGAGTCTCTTGTAGGAGTCCTCAAATCATCTCTGCTGGCCTTGTGCTAATGCCCTATGTACCCTCAAAGGTCCAGGACAGCACTCCATCCCTGCAGCTAGACACTGGCACTCCTCCCCGAGTTCCAAAAGGAATATCTGTATGGAAGAGGTAGGATTTAATTTATTTCAATAATCTCTCTCTAATATTCCCATTGTATTTGTACAGGTGAAATGTTCCTGACTTAGTCTTCTAGAGGCTGGGATTCTCCTTGGATAAAAATTAGTCTGGATGTAGCAACTTTTTACACAACTATAATGGATCTTTGACTTTGCAAGTCTATTAAGAGAAGAGTACCCATGGTTACTGTTGTCTAAAAACCCCAAACTGCCAATGTACATTGAAGAAAAGCAGTTGTTCTGGCAATGGAACAGTATTACATAAAAGTTGTCTGTATGGGTCTTGGGCAAAATTCAGCTATTGTTTACACACATGCATCCCTTTTGAGTGGCTGGTGCTTTTCCCATGGACATTACAGCCATCTTCCCTTCAGCTGCACAGCTCCCTCTTCAGATATAGCAGCTTTAAAACAACAGCAAAGTATTCTTTGACCTAACCAACCCTTAAGCACATGGCCTGTGAAAACATCATCTTCTTTCTGTCTCCCGTACTCTGTATATCTAAGCACGCATTTCACATTTATGTTTTCCTGAGGCAGTAAATTTTCCTTCTGCTGACATTGAAGCAAATGCTTTAATCAGAACAAATCTGACCCTTTAAATCAGCTAACTACATCTATAGCAAATGAATTGCTAAAAATGGCTGTGTTTAAGGAGACTGAATGTTTCTAGTGTTAATTAAGAGCATGACTCTTTCTACAGTTTCTCAAGAGATTTAATATCTGCTCAAGTCAGTAATTCCAGTTCACTTCAATGGGACTAGTATGTGGGTTAGGTGTTATTAGTTTGAGCCTTAAAATTACTATGAAAGCTACTACAGGCAGCAGACTTCTGTTCTCCCATGGGGAAAACAGGACTGGACAAGGATGAAGGGAGTAATTTTCAACTCATGTTGTCTACAAAATGCATGTTCCCTGGAGAAGGTGATGCTTGAGACCTTGCAGGAAGGGCCCTGAGCTTTGTGGTCAGCCTGGGGTTGGAGGTGGAATATCACTGAGCCAAGCACAGAGATCAAGGCAGGGGCTGTGCCAGAACATCTCTCTCTGATACCAGCCTCACATCAGCCTTGGCTCCAGGCAGGCACCAACCCTGACCTACTCCTACAATACTCTTCAGGTACAGTCATTGAGCCCAAACTGAAGACTATAAACTCCCCTGCGGTTTTTAACAGGAAAAGTGTCCAGCTTCTGTAACAGCAATAACTGTTATAATTAAAGACATTCTTTAACATTTCATTGAGTTGAGAATGAAGCTTTGGCTGTTTGGAGGAAATGCCTGTCCAAACCTCTTATGTGGAAAAAAAAAACCCTTTAAGGACTTTCAAAACCTGATGTAACTGCCCAGGATAACTTAGAACTCCAAACTTCCCAAGGTCTCTTCCATGCAGATGATCCAAGAAAACTCCCTATTTTTCTGTTTTTCATGTATTTCACAAATTCCTGTCAATTATATTAAACCCCAGACAAGCCCTTTGTTATGAAAGAACGTATTCTTCAAATTTTCCAGCCTTTTCACAATATCTGTCCCCTAACATGACTGCTCCTGCTCCGAAAGCAGTGAGTTTGGCCAAACCTCTTTCATAGCTGAAAAGGATAATGGGAACTAAAAGTAAGAACTTCCCCCACCCAGACAGATTCCCATTATTTAGCCCTTTGTTTCTTTTATTTAAATATATCAGATCATAGCCTGAATCATGAAGTCTTAATTAAATCAAGGACCTTCCATTGACTATGACAAGAGTTTTGTCAGAGTGAGGACCAAAGGGTTTAGGGTTAAATTAGAAGGCAAGTAGTTTTAAAACCACGGGTCACTTGATGAAACAGACTTTAACTGGATAAAACAACAGCAGTTGCAGACTCTGTGTAACTCTGATGAATGAGTGTTTTGACACTTGCTTGCAAAATGATTGGGGTTTTCCCCTTGCTGTTACAACTAAAAGCAAGTTCGAGATTAAGCCACTGATCCATCAAAGACTTCAAACTCTGCTGAAGGAAGGGTGGAAGACAACAAGGCTGCCAGATTCATGAGTTCATGTTCAGAGTGAGATAACAAATCTCATTCTGAACATGAGTTTGCTTTCTGGTATGCATGTGAAAGCTTTCAGTTTCTCCATTGACTTTCATTTTCGGTCATTCTAGCTTGCTAGTCTGGTAACTTGGACAAAGATGTTACATAGATGAATGAATGAATAAGAAAGCTTGTTTGACAAAGAGATAATTTTCTGACTTCTTATGCGCAGACAAAACCAGCTGAAAAAAAAAAGTAATACTGATCCAGCCAGTGTTGCAACGTTTGTGTTTAACAAAGACATAACCAAAGTGATGCTCTGGATTTAACATCTGTAGGTGCAGGAAGGTTCACAAGCTGCTGTGAATTGTATCACTAGTTTTTTTTCCTTTCTTAAACGTTTAATCCACATCCTACAAAAGCAAATTTTATGTAATTTTGGTCCTGATCTCTTTAAATTGGCATCTGGCCTACAGACTAACACTAAGCCAGAAAATAATGCTAGGAAGCAGGAATTAGAATGAATGAATACCGCGAGGAGGTCAGAAATGGAGCAAATGGTAATCATAGCTATGAGCAGAATGATAATTAATAAATTCACAGATTTTTTTTCCCCATGCTGTGCTGCTGCAATGAGTCCAGCAGGTTTTTTTCACCTTTGGGTCTCACACGATACAGTGAAACGCCTACGTTTCATCATGCCTGTCTCATAGATGGTGAGGCTGAGGCACTGAGAGGGTCTCATGCCCAATGTAATAGTCACTTAAAATCAACAGAAAGCTCCATGTGGCTCAAAACGTGTTCCTGTGCTGGGTTACTGAGGGGCACTGGCCGCATCCAGCTCTTCCCACAGGTGATGAGGCCAGTGGAGGGGCCAGGAGAGGGGCAGGAGCTCAATGTTGGGTCATGGTATGTCTGTCGCTGCTTAGCCCTGTCCGTGTGCACAGCTATGCAGGATAATGCTTTTCTAGAAGAAGGATTTGTATGTGGTCTGTGACACAGCTCCTGGGGCTCCACTATCTTAACCCCATCCTTGGGGACTGCACTGGAGGTTCCCTGATCAAAGGGGAAGAGAAAAGGGGAAAAATGTGGTAAGAGTGGCACAGGAATTGATGAAAAGCATCTGAGTAGCACCTGATTTTAACTGTAAACTAACTGGATATCAGGTTAATTGAACATCTGAGGCCAGAGGCAGGCTGTGCTCAGTAAATAATGTAAGGCATTTGCATTCTCCAACAGGTTGCAATATTTGGCAGCTGACCTTGCAATTGACCCCTGCTAAGGCAGAGTATGCAGCAAGTCTCTTCTGCTAGATTAAAACAGGGTGATAAGTCATGCAATTATAGCTTCAGTGAGGCCGTGCTGTTCTGAAGCATTTCCAACTTTAAGATTCACTGAGTAACCCTGAGGACGTATCTTGAGATATTTAATCTTGAAAGCTACTGAGATGCTGGAACACACTGACATGGTATTTATTATAGAATCATAAAACCAACTAGGTTGGAAAAGACCTTGAAGATCATCAAGTTCAACCATTACCCTTGGTCTGCCAAGACCACCACTAAGCCATTTCACTGAGGGCCTCATCTACATGGTTTTTGAACACTTCCAGGGACAGTGATTCCCCCACTTCATTGGGAAGCCTCTTGTTCCAGTAGCTGATGATCTTCTCTGTGAGGCACAGACCTAGGTATTTAAATACCAAATATCTACTGAAAACATGTAAATCTGTCATTTAAATATACCAGATCTTAACACGAATCTTGAAGCCTTAATTGAGCCAAGGACCTTCCACTGACTGCAACAAGAGTTCTGTCAGAGCAAGGACCAAAGGGTTTAGTCTCAAATTAGAAGGCAAGTTGTTTTAAAACCAGTGGTCACTGCATGAAACTGCTTATTTGGAAAACTGAGAGCTGGTTTTGTATGCTAGTAGCAGAAATGCTAATGCTGTTTCCTCTCGCAGATCAGTGGCAGAAGCAGAAGTTTCAGAAAGTCAGCTTTTGAATAAGTTATCTATGATTTTAATAACTCAGTGTAGATTTGTAGGCATGCTGAATTTGCCTGTCTGTATTCATTATTTGATAAAAAAAGACTTTAAGGTAACTATTTAGGTTAAAAATGATAACTTTCCAGTGATCATCTGCACCCTGTCATTTTGACTTCTTAAGCCTGAAGTTTGCAGTGCCTCAGGCAAAAACATTACTGTTACCGAACCTCAGATAAGATGCGGCCTGGCTTTTCTTATATATAATATTTATTGTATATTGGGCATTGCTAAAGGGGATCTTATTTTAACTGAAGCCAGATTTTCTGTAGTTAATAGAGTTAGGAATGGTGTATTATTTTCCAACTTGGACGGGTTATTAATACTTATAAGTTGTGAACATGGAAAGAATTCCCATAAATCTGCACAGTGTACTGCAGCTTAGGCAGAAGAGATAAAGATGTATGGAAAGCTGCTGAGTGCCTCCACGTTACATTTAGCCCCTCTTCAAGCACCCAGTTCTGCTCTGTGACACCCTGGAGGAAAGGATGCCAATGTGGGGCTGTCATCCGCTCCCAGGGCTGGCTGAACCCAGGGTCAGCTCTCCTCCTCCCCATGCTGTGCTCTCCAGCTCTGTGTGTTCCCCATGTCCATTATGACAGTACTCTGCTTCCCCAAAGGGTGTTGTTCAGCCAAAAGGGGAAGGATTTAGCAGGACAATGCAGAAATGTTAAAGAATTGGTAGTGATTAATTCCCCTCCCCATTTTAATAGGCAGAGTGAGTAATATACTTCTTTTGTGTTGCTGATAGGGACAAGCAACATTCTCAAGTTGAAAGGCCTCATTCCAGTTAAACAGCAATGTCATTTTCAGATATCAGTGTCCTACATCAGATTTTGGATCCAAAAACTGTTCTATACACCTGTATGTGTAGAGCTGCCCTTTTTCTCCCGCTGTGCCATATGTAATTAGGGGTCATTTTTACTCGGGATCCTCTTTCGAGTCACGCACATGCCTCCCTTGCACACACAAACATGGTGCTCATGCAAACCAGGTGCATGCAAAAAGAGTTTTGCTCTGAATATGTATTTAGGCAGCAGTAACTAAGCTGTCCAAATTCTTCTCCCAGCTTGCACAGGGCTTTGCATAAAACCTGGAACAGACTTTCACTCTTATCTTTAATTACTTGGTCATCCTGTTCAGGAATCCAGAGGAGACATTCCCATGAAACCACTGCTCTGCCACTGCCTTGCTGCATGACTTTGGGCAACAACAGGGAGTGCAGAGCCCTACAAGGTGCTGAGGGCTCTGGCCTCCTTCCAGCAAAACCCTTAAGCATGGTATTGAAATCAAAGGAAGGCCTCACTGGCTTCAGTGCAGCCAGTGCTTGTGTTTTCCTTAAACAGGGTTAGAGCATTCAGCACCTTATTGGATCCAGTCCTCGATGGTTTTGTTCCAGCTCTCGCTTTCTCTCACTGTAAAAATGCAGGTGATGGTAGTTAGCTTGCAAGGATTTTGTGAAGCCACAATTTATGTAAAAAAAACCATCAAGAAAGTGAATTATAAATGTCAATGTATTATTTTGATAGGTGGGATACATCCATCCTATATGAACAATATCCATTATCATTATTCTTTTGTCTTCTGTGCATTTATTCTCACTGCAGTGTGCAAGGTCACACTAGTATCCCCAGCTTTATGTATGTACAGCTGAGTGAAGCCAAGTGACTTGCATAGGTAACAAAAAAATTGATGGTCATGTATAGAATCAGGTATCTGACTCAGGCTGTAGCTTCTGACCTGCCTTAATGCAGTGATAAATATCCTGGGTCCCAATTCTGGTTCCAACTACATTTCTGTAACTCCATCCCATCCATTTATGTGTTACTGCTCTATGTCTCTGTAGGAAAGCTTACAATTCAGCTTCAGGTTCTCTGCCATGTTTGATAAGGAGATGATAGATTAGATCGCTAAAGCTGAGGTTTGGTAACTAAAGTAAGGCTTAAAGCAGGCATAAGTAGCAAAGTAAACAGCCCTCTCAGAAATTGACAGTTGTGTCCTACACAGATCTGGAAGTGGTCTCACACATGTGTCTGCATACGCATTAAGCACTGATCCTATCTGACTAAAAAGCAAAACTGGAAACGTCCCCTAAGGCAAGATCCCCAAATGCATAATTAAGGCACAGAATATGTGGATGGTCACATCACCTACACTGGACCCCATGGGACACGCGGCTGCAGGTTTCTCCTTCTCAGCACTGACAGCTTCAGTATGTAGTGGTGACAGGACAAGGGGGAACAGGTTCAAACTTAAACAGGAGAGGTTTAGATTGGATCTAAGGAAGAAATTCTTTGCTGTGAGGGTGCTGAGGCACTGGAATGGGTTGGCCAGGGAGGTTGTGAGTGCTCCATCCCTGGCAGTGTTCAAGGCCAGGTTGGATGAAGCCTTGGGTGCCATGGTTTAGTGTGAGGTGTCCCTGCTTGTGGCAGGGGGTTGGAACTGGATGATCTTAAGGTCCTTTCCAACCCCAAATATTCTATGATTCTATGATACAAGGGGGAAGGTTGTACTTTCTTAGCATACTCCATAATAAACTGAAAAAAAAATCAGTTTTCAATTAAACAGAGACTTTCTAACGTTTGTGGTTATGAAAAAATGTAACTGGTGTTAAAGACATGACATGGGTCTGCATGGAAGTTTGGACCCAGCACAGGTATTGTTATGGCCTGATGTTTTTGTAATTGTCCAATACATGAATGTGGTGAGGAGCTATCCTACCCATCTGACAGTCGGATTTCTGTTCTTAAAACTTATTTTAGCAGGGTGCAGCAGTAGTTACAATAGCAGTTTGAAAAATAATAGTTATTTCCAGCTTGTACCACATCACAGATGTAAACACCGGCCTTTGTATGGGCTTTGGAAACTTGCTTTCAATGGGCATTTTTGACAGGGTGGCTTTGCCTTCGTTACTGGATGTGTTTTTCTCCTGGAGAATGCTTGGCCTTGTGCTCTGGGCGTGGGGCTAAGAAGTTTGACAAGGCGGGTGTTAACAGATGGGTGGCAATGTGATGGGGAGGGTACCTGTCAGGGTAGTGTGGCAGGCTTGGTAAACTGCAGAGGTGTGCTTGAACTACTGGGAGTGAAAGGCATGATCCCAGCTTGACAAGAAGGCTTTAATAACTCACCGGCACTAACAAAAGGGAACACTGAGAGTATCTTTATGTGGATGAGTCCCTCGCTGCAGGCACTAAGAGGTAGGTTAGTGCTTTCAAGAGCGCATGGATGACTAGAGAGGTGGTGATGTGTTAGAAATCTGCAGTTGCAGCTGTTTTCTTCTGGAGCTGGAGTTCATTTTTAAATCTATCTATGCAAGAGAATCTTAAGGAGTTCAACTCGGAGGCGGCTGCAGCTGAAAATCAGGCCTCTGCCAGGAGATCACTGCCACCAGTGCTTACTGCACAGCGCTGAAGGAGGTTGCTGCATTTACAGGAATGGCAGGTAGAAAGCTTGTGAAGAAGCTTATGAATCTTCTCCCTTCTTGTTCCACGTACTGTGGTGTGTTAAGCACTCTTTCAAATGGAAAGTGGAAGGACACCCATTCTGCACCTGAAGCAGTATCATTCTCCCAGTGCAGTGGACTTTGTAACAAAGCCTGATCAGAAACTGAAGCTGTCTAACATGTTCCTAGACCACAAACAGAGGAGCTGTAAGTCGTGTTTTGAGGATCTGTATGTGAGGCAGGGAGAATGGGAAAGCAGGAAAGGAAAAGCCAGCAGAAAGCAAGTGAAAGGCTTGTCTCTGTGTCCTTGAGAGGGAAGTGACACTGAACTGACTCCAAGGCAAGTTAGTAAATTATGAGCTAGGACAGTGTGTGCTGTTTGTCTCTATGTTTGCATTGTTCGAAGAAGTGGAAATTTATGTACAGTCACGTAAATGAACTGGAGTGCAGCAAGAAATAGCCCTGAATTTATCTTCCTTTCTTTTTTTCCTGACAACTGCTTCAGGATCTCAAACACCAGCAGACAAATACATGGTTATCCTTATGTCCCCAGTGGTCAGACAGTTTCTAAAGAAGGATACTAAATATTGAAGGATGGTTGTGTAAGCATGTGCATGCCGTCTTGGAGATCTTGTGCATGTATGTGTGTTTTCCAAACCCATTCCCAGAGAGAGCAGGGTTACTCTACAAGCCATACAATGACTTTGTTATTGGGAAAGGCAATCCCATTGTGATTTGAACTGCGCCTGCAGTTATTAAAAAAAATATCAAACATGGTTTTAATTGCCATGAAGGTTTGAGTTGCTTTTAGCCAGGAATTTAGCTCAAAATGTCTGCACTCCTGAGTTTAATTTGTGCAAACTTTAATATCTTCATGCAACAAACCGCTGAGGTATTTCTGGTTTTAGAACAATATACTAAACCATTCTGACTTCTCCAGGCAGGATCAGTTTAAAGCTTTGATTACCTAAGCTTTAAATCTTTAATCTGCGTTTGGAAAAGGCAGGGGAGATCAGTCAGTGGAGAGGGTCAGGATTTGCTCTATGTCCAAGCCAGGTATCTCACAAACAAAACAAAAAAGGTATTTTCTGTGGCACAGATACACATGAATTTGCCTGTGATAAAAACACACCAACGTGCTAATTTGGTGCATGCATGCACGTGTAGCACACGCTTCGTCTCTAAAGCTTGGGACAAGTGCCTGTGCTCCGCAGTCCTTGCCCCTTTTACCCCTCGCAGCCATGTGCAAGTAAATCACGGCTGTCAGTATGGTAGCAGCTTGATTAAAGTTCAGGGGTTTAATAGATCATTTTAAAAACCCCAAATTACTCCCACTCCCTAGTCGATCCACCTGGACCCTTGCCCTAGGTGCATGGCAGTTTTCAACCAGCGCTGGAGAAGCCAAGTCTGGGCCTGAGGTTCCTGCTTATTCCCTGAGGATCCTCGCTGCAGACCTAGACCAACATTCTCAGCTGTATTTAATCTGCTCTGAGACAAGCTGGCTATGAGAAAATGCAAAGGAAAGGCACATAAGCAAAGACATGGAAAAACTTGGACAGTTGGCCTGCTTTGTTCACTTGGTAAACTGGAGGCTGGCCAGTAACAGCGGAGCTCCCTTGGCAATACAAGTCTGTTCCAATTAATCGTGTTTAACCATTCTAATCACACTTTAGCACATTAATCCTATTTTCAATCCAAAACACATCTGAAAGAGCGGCATGTGGACCTTTTTATAGCAACCGCAAATCAGATGTAACTGAGAGACATAGGGCCCTAGTTTACTCTGCACTTTCACTGAACTTAAACTTAATAAAATATGTGACTGAGTTGTGGTTGGATTTACTGCATGATGTTGATGCTTCCACATATAAATAGATCCCTTAAGTAACTTAAAAACCTGTCAGAAAGGGCAGTGAAAATTTGATTATAAGGTAACCAGTGCGTGTGTTTTCTAACAATGACATTGCTCCGCTGGTCAGTGGTATTGAGAGAACCTTTAAAATTTAATCTGCTTATGGATATAAATGATGCTACACTTGGAATCCTGGGGCTGCTTTGTGTGCCTCAGCTACTCCAACAAAGAATCTTATGGTTTTCTTTAACCGTGAAAACAAGATGAAGCTGTTATCTTCTTCCAAGCGTGCTTTCTCCTGGCATTTAAAACAAGTTTAAAAGCAGCAACATTTTTAAGTTTATTGTAAACACCGTGCACAAAGTGAAATAACACTTTTGGATTTGTGCTCCTGATAAAATTTAACCGCTTTGTGTTGCTTCTGTGTTAAAAACCTTCCTTCCAGGGAAAGATGATCTTATTAAGGTATAGATCCATGATGCTATATTTTACTCTACTCTGTGGAGTTGCTTTAAACTAAACAACAGCAAAAAGCAAACAAAACCTTGCATCCAGATATATCTACCCCCAAACCTCTTGATGTCTTTAGTGCCTGAATACATGTTTATAGGCAGGCTCAGAAGAGCTGCATTGAGCTGTAAATTATGCAGAAGGTATGTACTTGAGCCTCGCATTTAGCTGTGGAGTGGGAATGAAGTTATCGATTCCTGCTAAATGAAATACTTAACAATTCAGAATATGGCAAGAAAAGGTATAAAAGAAAGTTCAGTCTTAAAAAGGAAAATCTTGGACAATCACCAGTATTACGCTGAATGTTTGGTTTTCTAAGTAAACACTTCTAGCTTTTTATGTTACAAATAATAATCTGGAAAGATGCATTAGAGGAACCTAAATGCAACCTAGAAATGAGCTGATCCAGGTAAGTAAGGTTTTATTAAACAATGTAATTAATTCCAGTTCTTTTGGACGAAATTGCAGGTTATGGTTAATGTAGTGTATCAGACAGGAACAGCATTCACAGAGCCACCTGCATTTAATATGCAACTGTCAGAAATCTCTACTCACTACCACTTACCCAGGAAGAAATATGCAACAATTTGATCAACCCAGGACTTCTGAATCCTAAAAACAAGAGAAGAAAGAAACTAAAAAATTCTGAATACAATGAAAATACAGACTCAATTTGTGGGATATTGCTCTTCAGTAGCCTCTGTGTGGTTGTTTGAGCTTATTGAACTAAGTGTCAGTTTAGCCCCCTCTGTATGCTTTAGTAGGCACTGAAAAATGCTATCCACTGAGACTGTAACCAAATAGAGAATCAAGAGAATGCATTCAAGGCAAGTCTCATAAATTGGCTTTTCCAAATGTCATGAAATAAGGTCTGAAAAAATAAGTTAGTGCTAGTGGTGCCAAAGCCTGAAAATCCTTGAGTTAAAGATACCAACTGATGAATGGAATATTGCAAAATTCCATGAAACAGCTTATGTAGCAAGTATTTCTAATATTCTTCAAAAAGGAGTGAAGTCAGTGGTGAAAAAAAGCAATTGGGTGCCCTGGTATCAGTGGTGCTACAGCACAAAAAAGTAACCTGAAAGTTTTGGCTTCTCCCCTGTTGCTGATGAGCAGCGTGATCTGAAATGAAGTCTGAAGCTCTTTTGCTCTCTGTTTGCCCTGAAAAATGGGGACACCCCAACGGAGGCTGCAAAAGTCAGTTTTACCAAGGCAGAAGGGTTAAGATGCCTTCTAGACCAGGCTGCCGTCACAGTGAGATGCTCATTAGGGAAGTTAGGAACAGTGTGAAACATTTAGTTTTCACTCTCTATCTGTACTGCCTCCTGTCCTGCAAAAACATGGCACTGTGAAGTGAGTTCCCTTCAGGAGGCAAATGGGCAGAGTGGCAAGTACTTCTGCATATCCTCAAACATAAACTACAGCCAGTGAGAGTTTGTTCGCCTGTGCTTTAAGCAAACGATGCTGCTGCCTTCTGCAGAGCAGAACCACTAAGGGACAAGGGTTTTAATGCATTAATCTTTCCTCTCCTGAAGTTCAGTGAGGATTTTGCCATCTATTCCAGCAGAGCCAAGATTAAATCAAAATCTACCTACAGTCCCATTTCAGCCACAAACTTCAACAAGCACCATGGGACTCTGCTCAGCTGCTCAACAGGCAGAAGAGAGGTTGGATTTAATTTCTGTCCATAATTTGTAATGATTTATCTTCTGAAGAGAAGCTCTGGCCAGGTGATAGCGATGAAGCCCTATGGCTCCGCACCCCATAGTCTGGCTTTCAGCACTCCCTTTCACTGCTAACCTGCCCACGTAAAACATCCACAGCAGCATGGAAAACCTCTGAGCCCAAGCAAATCACATATGCATCATCAGTGGGTACCCACCCACCCATCCGTAACACCAGAGCATCCTCACTGTGCCAATGCCTTCTTTTTCCATTGCCCCCCAAAAGTAAATCCTCCATGGACTCATCATAGAACTGTTGCCTCTAGTGGACCTTAAAACAGGCCTTGAATTTCAGTGTGAAAATGTTTGCTTTCTTTAGGCTAGGTTTTGTCATTGTACTAGAATAAGGCAACTCCTGATGTGTTCCCAAAGATTTCATGTGTTCAGCAGGGAAAGGAGACTATACAGGTTAGAGTATGTGTTTAAGTATTTCGACATTAGAGCAAAGGTATTTCCCAGAGCAACAGGTTAAGAAATTTGAGTATGGCCAGCTTTTTAGAAGAGATATTTGGGTTGCTTAATAATGTATTTACTTTTAACCATCATTTCAGATAACGTCAGGGTTAGAATATAAACAAAGTAACTAGGAAAATAGAGGTGACCAAGTAAGAAACAAAGGTGTAAGTACATGTAACTAACTACAAGTAAGTAACTACACGTTACTTGGCCACCTCCTGGATTATAAAATGCAGTGGATTCCTTCGGCTCAGCATTACACTCCTGGTCTCCATGGGGGATTGGGGTAGGAAAGCCTAGATTATTTGCTCATTTTCACTCGTATGAAACTGGAGTAACTCCAGTAATTCAGATTTGGATCCCAATTACAGTAGTTTAGCTGGTAGTAACATTATTATCCTCTAGGCAGACTCTGGTGCTTATCCTGAGTAATATCCATGTAAATAAGATCACAGCCTAACTCACAGAATCAGTTTAGAAACTTCTATAATGCTAATTTTAATTCAGATTTAGTTGGTCTGTAATCTCCTCCAACCTCCTGTCTTACCTCTGGGTGCTCTTTACACTAGATGTTTCCAAAGCTTTTGGATCAGCAGACCACTATCAATCCTCAACACTTCTCACAGCCAGTATTTACGGTAACACTTTAAATTGAAATGTGATTAAATCCACTGCTTGATGCAGTCTGTCAGTGGATCATTTACCATGGCCTCATGATGTTCTCTAATGAAACAAGGAAAATGATGACAATTATGACTACCTCTTCAATAAGCATGACAAAGATCCCCTTAAAACCTGTGAATGTGTTCCTACCATTTCCTTAAAAAAAAGAAATATACCATCTGTTTTTTGACTAAAGAATATAACTCTAGATAACCTACAGGCCAGTCTATATGATGGGTAACGCCAGTTTGGCATGAACTGACCTGAGTACCTAGTATGTGCCAAACAGTAGCAGGAGTGCACAGGCACCTAGAAAAAAGTGTTTTAGCTTTTATCTTTGGAGGAAACAGTACACAATCTGTATGTATGGAAATATATACCGGTACCACCTGGTGTCAAGACACCACATCTTCAGACACGAGACTGAATTTCCCAAGTGTGGAAGTGAGATCTCAGCTCAGGACAATTCTCAGTTTGTCTGGAATATTATAAGCTTGGCAAGAAAACTCCTGTCACAATACTTCTTCTGTGTGACAGCTGAAACCCCAGGGAATAAAGCAGACAAGGCATGTAGGTTTTAGGCATGAGTGCCTCAAATCAGCCAGGCAGTGGCTGTAGGGAGAGGTCAGTGCAGTATTAAAAGGAAAATGAGGCCAGTTTCAGCATTTTGCTTGTGGCAGTGCTTTACGTTTGAGCAGATTATGTATTTTAGTTGTAGTAGAGTCACACAGCTTTGCAGACTGGGTGGTACTGATACATGCTTTTCAGACTAGGTAAGTATCTGTGTTTATATCGCTCTGTAACAATACATAGTTCAAGCATTCAACATTATGCAATAACAATACTGAAGTGCTTAGGTATATCCCAGGTATGGACAAGAACTACAAGGTGCTGAAAAAACACAGAGCAAAGAGATGTCCCCTTCCCTAAAGACATGGTCCTAGAAGATGAGGCAATAGATGTGAGAAAATTTAGGATATTGATTGGGCCACATTTGTCTGAGTGGTAATCGGACAGTACATTGTTAAACTCCCTTTGCATTTACTTAACACTGAATTGTATGGAAATGTATCGTATTTCTCATTCAGAATGGGATTTCTTTTCACAAATACTTTAGCTCTTTTTTACAAATTGCTGGGAGGTGTCCTAGCAAAGTTCCTGCAGCCCTTTGCACAGAACAATACGAGGAATATAGAGTTCTTTATAGTTTCTTGTGCATGTTGGCTCTTTTTAATGCATACATGTGTGTTAGAACAGTAAAATAATGTAACTAATCTCTGCTACAGATTTGTGTTTAGATCAAACCGAACAGACAGGCTTTATAATCAGCCAATCCTCATAGATGCAAGCTTTCAGCTTTAGGGGTTTTGGGTAGGGGCACTGTCCTGGGTTCAGCAGTTACAGTCAGTTTTTCTTCTCTTTAGTAGCTGTGTTTTGACTTAGC
>NDXB01008924.1:0-21590 GCA_002631895.1 Agapornis roseicollis
CAGCCCCAACTCTCTCAGCCTGTCTTCATATGGGAGATGCTCCAGTCCCCTGATCATCCTTGTTGCCCTCCTCTGAACTAGTTCCAACAGCTCCATGTCCTTTTTATGTTGAGGACACCAGAACTGCACACAATGCTCCAGGTGAAGTCTCACAAGAGCAGAGTAGAGGGGCCGGATCACCTCCTTTGACATGCCGGTCATGCTCCTTTTGATGCAGCCCAGGATACCGCTGGCTTTCTGGGCTGTGAGTGCACACTGCAGTCGGCTCATGTTCATGTTCTCATCGACCACCACCCCCAAGTCCTTCTCTGCAGGGCTGCTCTGAATCAGTGGTAACTGGGGACAAACCTCTTCAAAGCTGAGTCCAGCTTTCAATCAAGTCTTCAGGAGTTTTGGCACAAGAACTAAAACCGGCTCTTTCTGTCTTCTCCACACCACTGCCTTTCTACTCATCAGGGAGAAATGGCTCACTCAAGAGACAAATCATCTGATCTGTTGTAGGCATCTGCTATAAGATAAAACAAATAACAGAAAGAAGCTCCTCTCCCTTGTGGTGCTCTCTGATTATAAAAGGAGCCCATATGATAGCAGACACAGATGTCTACACTGGTCAGATGAATCCTACACCTGAGTGATCAAAGACTTCTGTTTGGCTGAAGAGAAAAAACAACCAGATGGATGCATTACAAACTACTAAGGCACAACATACCAAACAAAAGCAGGGCTAATCAGAGCATTGTAACAAACAACATATCACTAATACCTGTCATCTAAAAATCCTAGATCGAGAAATATTGTATGCAAGTAAAAATATCCCCAGTTGCCCTAATGGTCAGGCTGACACATCAGTGGATGAAGCAGCTTAGCAAAAGACTAAAATCAGAGATCATAGGAGTATCCATAAGCAGCAGTAGCTGTTCCTTTACCCTTACACCTCAGGGATACTCTTCAAGGATATTGAGAGAAATTGTTAAGTTCCCACAATGGCTGATACATAGCTGATACATCCCTGAAGTCTGGGATCACTGCAAAGTCATCATTCTATTTGTCAAGGCCAACTTTAAGAAGCAACAGAGGAGCAGAAGAACAAGTAAAGCAAAATGACTCTTGGGGCTGGATTTCAGGAGGAGACAAGTTCACGCAGGGAAGTGTCATGTAAGAGGAGTTCTTAGCATCCCACAGAAGTGGAAACAGCTAACAAGGCAAAGCATGTACAAGAAAAGGTTATATCAGCTGTAAGAGAGGTAAAAAATGTTCCAAGGGGGAAACAATAATCTACAAGTCATGCATTCTGGTAATGTAAGCTTTGGTGACTCAAAGCTAAACCCCTTGAAGTGCCTAACCAAAGAGGCTTGACCTAGGCTGTAATAAAAGCATAGAAGGTGAGCAGGGCCTGTAACTACTCTGAATATCCCAGTCAAACATGTCCTACTCACACACTTCAGAGACAAGCTCAGAAAAAAGCGGGTTACCAGAAAAATTCATCCCAAGTTCTTTTACCTTGCACATCACTCTCTGATTTTGACCTGTACAAGATGAGTGTAAAGTGAAGGTAAGGCAAGATCCTTTGGTGCAGGTATGATTTTGTACCCAGCTTGCACAAAAGTCAAACACTACTAAAATTTCAGGCCATGTGGAATCAGTCACCTTCAGAGAAGCTTCCTAAGAAAACATTCCTTAGGGGATAGTGATTCCCTGGTGTCTGAGTGAATGTCCACCCACCTGCTTTTCATCCTTAGCCATATGTTTGCTTTCAACCCAATTTAACATGAGGGTTGAGATCTCACAAAAAACAGAGAGGTTATATGAAAAATCAGCAGCTGAGGAGAAGAAAAAATACAAATAGCACCTTTCTGTTAAGGAAGGGGTTATAATTTGGCCCTATATTCATAACAAGCACCAACAGCAGACAGTTTACTTCTCTAAAATGTTACTCTTCCCTTCCCTCAGCCCCTAACCTGCATGCAGCAGTCTGGTGACCAAAGTAATAGAAATACACATAAAACAAATGATTTGTTCAGAGTTCTGCTTTGTCTTTTTGTGGGTTTAGGTACACATCCTTCACTGCACTGCTCTGTGATCTGTGGTAGTAGCTGCAACTCCAAAGGAAAAGAAAGCTGAAAACCAGAAAGGTCCCACTGGGATCACACATGGCAGCATTCAGCTCAATTACTTATTAAAGCACTGACAGAGCATAGACTTTTTTCAGTACATTACTTATTCAATCAGAGCTCCAGCTCTCAGACTGATCCCTTAAGAAAAAGCAAACATTTTTCCCTGTTTGCTTCCAGCTGAATCACAAAAGACTTTAAGGACTTCAGGTTGCAATGGAAACTGTCTTTGGGTCATGGTACACCAGGATCTTGTGGGTGAATCCAGTGCAGCTCTGACTGATGGGTGAGGGCACAAGGCCATTGAGCTAAGGAAGTTGCTTGGATTTTTCCATGTAACTCCATTGCCCATATCCAACCTATAGTGGCTTTAGTTGTGCAAGACAGGAGCTGTGAGGTTAGACAGCGATGAACAACCTCCTTACGGCAGTCAAGATGATATCAATTTTTCAACAGATTAGTGTAGACTGGGAATAGCTCAGCAGGTCTTTAAACACAGAAGCTAACCTTCCATCCAGACAAGATGGGAATGCCATGTTGTTCACCTTGAAGAACAGTAAGGTCACTTATGGGGAAGGGAGGGAATCAACCCCCATCAAATACACTGAGGTAGAAGACAGTGTCTTTCCTTTAGATTCCTGTTAGCTAAGATGTTAATTCAGTAGCCTCTTTGCTACTGACAACCAGAATAACATAAGGTAGGCAAGCTGGCAAAAAAAACCCTACATGATTTTGGAAACCAAAGGGCACCAGATCCTTCTGTCACTGGGGAATATGAACAAGAGCCTGTGGTTCCTTGGCAAGCTAATGTGCATTCCTGGAAAGACAAAAAGAAAAGAGTGGTTGGAGTCTTACAGCAGCATTTCTTCAAAGGACCTTTCAAGGGGAAGATTTATTGAGTCTTATTCTATCTGACACCAGTCAGCGAACATGTGCAACTTTGGAGAGCTGGAAAAAAAAAGAGCTTCTCTATAAATTCTTATACACCAGACACCATTCCTCAGAGGCCAGCCCTAATAAACCCATCACCACAGCAATACTATAATTCAGTGGTGTTCAACTCCTGGCCCTTCGGAGTCATGCATCTGAGTCTTTCCTCAGAGACTCTTGCTCCAAGTACATGATGCATAAGCTACCTTGAGGAAACAGTGTTTTAGGAACATGGAACACATCGGAGAGACCCAACCCAGCTCAGAAGAAAAGAACATGTATCTTTCCTCCTACCCAGAAAAGAGCTCAGGTCCAGAAAGTCATTAAGCCATCTAAACAACATCCTACTAGCACCACATAACACTTTGCTAGAAGACAATATATTATCTAGAATAGAATCACAGCATGGTTTGGGTTGGAAGGGACCTTAAAAATCACCTAGATCCAACCCTAGAAACCATATAGAAGTGTTCTAACATGTGGCATAAGCTGGGAAATATAATCTTTAACCTCCTTTGGCTGAGTAAGAAATAGACCCCTAGTCTCCCATTTCAGGGGCAAATAAAGCCACAAGGCTACAAGACACATCAGTCTTCTCACTTTGATAAGCCAAATGAGTTACTCAAGAAATTGACACCAAAACTGCACAAAGCTGAAACACCCCTCTGAATCCCTTCCCTGTGTGGTTACCCTTGACGTCAAACTAGTAACCAGGCAGATAGGAAGACTAATGATGATGGTAATGCTGCTTAAACTAGTAGGCATTGTTTAAGTTGAATTAATGAATCCTGCTGTACCTTTCTACAGCCGGGCTCAATGACAAAGCAACTGCTGACAGTGGAGGCCTGTGAGAAGTATTATACATTTTAGCACTGTACCTTGGGACCTAGACTAATAAGCACATAAAAGAGATATATGTGTATTTCTAATGCTGCCTTTTAAAGCAATTGCTTAAAAGAAGCCTGCTTTAGAAACTCGGAAATGTAATTCTTGACCTTCCTGAGTAATCATGCTAATAACAAGAGAAGTTATAATTATTCAGTTGTGAAGAAAAAGAAAAGGCACTGTTCATTCTTGCAAATGAAGTGCATAAAAGGGAGAGCAAAGGGAGAATATGCCCATTTCCCTGCCACTCCAGAGGTGAACCATGGCAAGGGGTTCCCACCCTCATCACAGAGATCACGTAGGGACAGGGAGAGTGCTCCTGTGCCACTTTAGTATGAAGAAGACAAATCTGAGTCACCCAGTTCCATAATCCAGCTCTCAAATACTCAGTAGAGATCCTCTATTCTCTGCAATTCCCTAGCTTATTTCCTAGGCACATTTCTACAAGAAGGGAAGAAAGGCTTCAGTCACTTTCATTAAATAAGTCTGGTTTATTCCCAGAAGAAATTTTATCCTAAGGGAAAGATACTGGCACTGCAGAATGGTTCAGTAAAATCTTCCCACCTGCACAGGGTGAACTAGAATGTTCACTCCAATTCTGCAGCTTCCATACATCTCTGTTGAAAAATGTCCTGGCTTGTATTTTCTCTTTAGATTTTCTCAGCTAGATGCTGCTTAATCTGGACTACAATGTTTAAAGAGTAGCAACAGCCAGTATTTTTGTTCAGTATCTCCAAGAAAGAAATGGGATATTAGTGATGCCAGAGCCCTATTTCTGCAGTAGCACTCAGGATAAGAGAAAACGTTCCACAGCCATGACACCTGCAGGAGGAAAGGAAAAGGGAATAACTCTAAACCAATGCACTGATGAACTGATTCTGCTCTTTGAAACAGGAAGAAAACATGTAACACTTCCCACTTTTAATCCCTTATTTTCGGTTTTTTTTTTTTACAGAACTGATGCCAGACTGTGCAATGGCATCTGTATCATAAGGCCTCTGTGCTATCCACAATTTATAAAATCCAACTATGTCATGTTTTATCACACAACAGACTTTCCATAGTGTCATGTAACAAGAATTCACCTTTTATGAGGATCCCAGGGGGAGTCTTTAAAGACTTTAATCAGCCTTCACACCACAAATATCCCATATATTAAAGAACGATGGAATTAAGTTAGTATACTTCTGCTTTCTGTTGATTTCATGGAGTCAAAGACAGAAACATTGATGTACAAAAACAATTAAACAATTTAAGCTTAAACAATTTAAGCAGAAGTTATGGACCTAAGATACTGTGCTAGAACCTCCTGCAGGGGTTACCCGCTAAACACATGAAATCAAAGCTGGCAGAGGTGGATAGAGTGATTCATCTATACAAGGAACTTGACTTTGTCATCCAGCTAAAGAGAGAGATGATGTGAAAAGTACCTAAGAAAAATTGAAGTCACAAACACACAGAGCAATATGATGCTTTTTTAATCAGGTTTTCAATCACAATGTAATTTTTTCCACCAACACAAACACAGACACTTAAAAATTATTTGTCTACAAAGAGGAACAAAATGATTTAAACAACTCCAGTAAATTTTGAGCAAATCTTCTCTGATCTTCTCCTTGGGAGTCCACTCCAGCCAACTTATAAATTTTGTCTGCTTCTATTTCACAAGACAAGAGGAGGTTGGGTTGTAGATAACCTTCTGCTCAAGTTCAGCATATCTTTTCAGAAGTGGACAATAGAGCTAAATAGGAAAAAGAAATAAATATGTCTAGGTTGAAAAATTAGACTTCTAAATCATGCCACAGTTGAAAAAAACATCTTCAGACCTGAAAAATGCAGCATCTTCATAGGTACCTAGGGGTCAGTGTTTTTTTTCCCCCAGTTTGCTTAGGAAATGCTGCAGATTGTTTCTTCTTCAAATATCACAGTCATTTTTGCCATCTCCTTTGCAGATTGATTTTATGACACACACAGGTTCCTATTGTGACTGCATTCTTGCTATAAGCAGAAGTCATTACTTCCAGTGGAAGCAGCTCAGCTGAAGTCACCTCTCCCAGTCTGACATATCCCCTCTGTAATAGCTGTCCTAATCACCCAGGCAGATATCCTGTCCTTGCCTCCCTCCACTACCTCACAATGGATCAGTGCCTCTGTCCCATCCTCTTTGGCCTTGCTAGTAAGAAGACTGCCACAGTCAAATACCACCGTCAGAAAAGAAAGGTCCTCCTTGGCTAATACACTGACCAGACCATTCTAAAATACACTTCATGCTCCTTCTCCTGCCACTCTCATACTTCCTTACCTATTTGAGCTTCTTCTCTCTCACACACCTTCCACAGCCATGAATTTTCCTATCTACAATCTGCTCCATGACCAGACTCATCAATCCCTGGTCCCATGCTCTGGAGGACAAATGGAGACACAACTTCTTTCCACAACTAAACCTGAGTAGCTTTTTTGCATTTCATTAGCTAGAATTCTTCAGGCGTTAACTGCTACAACCATAAAAAGAAGAATTGAGACTCAGATGTATTCAAAACCCCAGATCCAAATACACCCTATGCTTTTGGATATTGGCAAAATCCATGCAGGCATTTGTTTCATTCATTGCTTTTTTCTTTTTTTCTCCTTTGCTTCAAGTTCATCACAGGATTCATCATAGAAGATGAGCTGCTAGTATGTGACCAGGTTACATAGCAGAAAGCCTGAACAGAGCCTAGCCCTACTGCTGGCTCCAACCTAAAACTGTGCTTCATCTACATCTTGGAGAAAAACCTCCTTCCTTATCTCCTCTTTCTGAACTGTCCATCTAATAACATCAGTAGTTTGACAAGCCATACCAGAACAAATTCACTCATTTGCTAGCTTGAGCACAAAGGGACTGCCAGGAGCCAGTGTGGGGTTTGGTATAGGCATGAGCAGTCCTTAAGAGGATGCCATAAGGTCGTGCCGCAATGAATCCTAGGGGCCGCCAGTCTAGTCTACAAGCCCTCTGCACTGATGTTATTCATAATCAGGGCAGTCTAGCTTCTGGCTCCAGGTTCACAGAGGTTATAGAACCATAATGAATCATACCCAGTAAACTGAATTACTGCTGTCATCAGTAAGTGAGATCCAGCATTTAAGTGCAATTTAAGTGCATTTTATTCTGGTAAGATCCACAGCCAACAACCGTGTATGTATTTGTGTGAAAAACTCAGGAGGGAAATATTTCAAGTGTAAACTATGAGGCTGTAGGAAGAGATAAGAGTTGTTCTTGTTCAGTTTTATGTACAGTCCTGCATTAGCCTCAGTGTCTGCAAGTCACACTTTTTCAGATGATTATAAAAAAAAAAAAACCACACAAAAATCACACTGTTTTCTAATCTAGGAGATAAAAATATTGTGTATTTTAGTTTTGTGTTTCAGTTAATGGCAAAATATCCAGTTTCTGTGTTTTGCTCTTCCTGAATGATGGTTTCAGTCTGACCAGTGAAACCTGGAAATACCTCTTCGTTCTCACTTCCACCTTCCACAAGGGCATGTGACAGAGACTTAATGGACAAATTCTGCAGGAGCCTGTTTAGATCAACTTCTTCCTATTACAATCAGATGTTACAGAAGTTAAAGTACATTTCCTCAACAGATTAAGTATATGGAGGGGAAGGAGAGAAGGAGCATCTACAGCAAAAGGAAAGAGACACTGTTTGCTAGCCAAGGCATCATTATGACAGTTTTAAAATCCATCTCACGGTGACTAGTGAGATGATCATTTCACAGAGACAGAACTGTAAGACTGACTGGTCTTACAGTATCTTTCACTGATTAAAACACAGAAAACTACTTGTTTCTTCTTCTGCAACAGACTTGTTCAGTGACCCTGGGCAAGTTATTTAACATGTATGTGCTCCAACTTCACTTCTCTACAGGACAGCAATATGAGATCCATGAAGATTTATGCAGATTTATGGGGTTAGAAAATAAAATGAACCCCTATTATGAAATGCCACTTGTCTCGGCACGGTATTTTTAAGTAACTGCATGAGGGCCTTGCAGGCTCAGTGAAGTACATATATATATTCTTGTCATGTTCCCAAGGGGTATTTTTGCTCCAATTTCTCCTAAATATGCACATCAGAGTACAAAAAATATTGACCAGGCAACTACAGCTATAACTGGCAGTATCAGTATGCCAAAAAAAACAGCACCTTTATTCACTAAATCATCTACAACCAAGCCTCTCTATTCCTTACCTTGCTGTTCAGTAATCTGATAAACCCTAAGCACTTCTCAGCAAAGATTCAGCACAACAAAGCTGCATTGGTAAGTGAGCTCAGAGAAAACAGGCTCTGTATTACTTACCCAGCAGTATTTCTACAAAATACACAACAGCATATTTATTAGGAGGCTGGGAAGCATTATTGTTAATACATCATTCTAAATTAAAATGTGTCAAAATAAATGAACAACATCATTTACTGATACAGTTTCTTTTCCTGTTTATTGGACTTAAGCACTTAACTTGCTAATTGACAAAATTCAGGCATTTGCAATAAGCTTCTTGGCCATTAGTGTAAATGAATGCTGCATTATGGACCATCTGAAAGAAATGCAAACAAAAAATTAAGAATATTCCTTGTACTCTATATTTTTCCTTTGGGGTAAAAAGCAGTGTAGTTCAGAGGGCTAAGCCAAAAGTCTTAAATTCCTCTTCCTCGGGGAATCTGGGTATATTACCACCAGTACATCACGGCTGATAAGTGCACCACTTCTAGAAGCTTTTCACAAGTAGTATTTTATATGCCAGCTTGACACCAGCTGAAGTTTGGGGCCAAAGCAGAGCAGGTCTCATGAAGTATGGAGAAGGAAAACCCAACTGCACTGACTTTGCACTCTCAGGCCATATTCTCACAGCTGTGCCTGTGAAAGATGCTTCACTGTGTCTGCCACAACTGAACTGCCCCTGCAGAACCTCAGGCAAATCCTCCTAAGTGATACCATGGGTCTTTATCTTGAGGCAATTATACAGATTTATTTTTATATTTGAGGTCCAAAGGGAATAAAGACCTTTCGATGCATAAAAATTCAAGAACATAAATTCCCTGTCTGTCATAGCCTCAAACCTAATGTATCAAACCATGATATTTAACAAAAGCAATTACATGTATCACAACATGAACCTTATTATTGTCCATAATTTAATTGTCCTTGCTGTATTATGGCCTCTTCTGCTTATCTCTGTAGCCTTCTCCACAACATCAGCAGTACTCAGATGGCTCTGCATTACTGTGACAGCTTCATTTACAAACCCTAAACTTCTCTCCTGGGAAAATCTGGCCCCACTCTGACAGTCCCACAAATAACTAAGCAAATGTTAATGATAAATACTGCATTATAATAAGGAATAACTTAACCTGCCCTGCCTGGAAAACACATTCAAATAAGTGTTACCTTGTGCTCTGGTGCAAATCAAATATGTCATCGTCATACCACTTCTCACCATGGCACCAGCCTATGACTTGTTAAGTCAGCAAATAGAAAACTGTTCTTGAAAGACCAACAAAAGAATCACTTCAAGCTAAATCTGAGTTGTAGATTGTTGTCTTGCCTGTGTTGACTCAACAGCAGAGTAGTGGTTTCTGTATGCAGCAGTCTTATCTCAATACTGCAGAGAAGATTGCTCTTCTGGCATCTTGAATAATAGTTTCTTCACTACCAGCTCCTCAGCCCTCTGCTTCTTACAGGTACCAGAGCAGTGCTTGGGACCAAATGCAAAAACCAACAAAACCTGTTGTTTTTCCATTAGGGCTCTGAGCCATTGGTAAAACTTGCTCTAAACTTCCCATTTCCTTTTTCTGTTTGGTGTAGTTAATAATAGAGAAAATAAACCCCCCAAAATATAAATACATGATGCACAGGGAAGTTGTGAATGCTCCATCCCTGGCAGTGATCAAGGTCAGGTTGGAGAGAACCTTAGACGGCATGGTCTAGTGCGAGGTGTCCCTGCCCACAGCAGGGGGGTTGGAACTAGATGATCTTAAGGTCCTTTCCAACCTGAACTATTCTATGATTCTATGAATTCAACAGCACTTTTACTTTTGTCCTGCCACTCTCTAAAAGCAAAACCAGCTACAACTTATTACAGCAAGCAGCAATCCACACGGATCCTTCTATCTCTTGCAATGGTATGTTAGCCAATGAGTAGAGCAAGTCAAAATTTACAAATTACAAAGGTGATGCTGGTGATTATCTGATTTTAATCTACCCTAGTACATTTAATCTACCCTGAATAGGTTAAAATTAATCAGTCTTTTACAAACGCTTACTACTTCTGAGAAGTTCCTTTGTTTCAAAAAAAAAAACCAACCAAAAAACAACAAAACAAACTCAAATCACTCGGACTTGCCTAAGAAATCAGGAGTTACAGGTGTTTTATTTTTAAGTCATAGCAGTTGTTCACCTTTTTTAACACAGAAAGAACACTTGTAAAGCAGAAAGAATATGACAGTGTGCTGAAATACTCTGAAGACTTCTCCAAGGAACCATACGTCCAACAGTTACTTCATTTACTTCAGATATTCATTCTGCAAGCCTATCTTAATCAGTTTAATAGGTTAAAAAAAATACTGGCTACACAAATCATGCTAATCAAACTCCCATCAATACCTATTATATTTTGGTGGTTGTATTATTATTACCTACTTTGCAGTAAATTAGCAACCTAAACCAATTCTGGAAAATAACCTCCCCCCCAAAAATCTAACTCAACAAAAATATAATTATTTTAAATCAATAACTAAGTCATTATAACCTTCCTGGGTAATGGGGTCATTTCTATAAATCCTCCTACTTACAAGGCAATTTACCAAAGTCAAGAAAACCAGTTAGGTCTACGTTTTCCCTTCTTGAAATTTTGCAGGATTAATACATCTCAGTAGAGTCAATAATGCAATCAAAAATATACATCCAGAGGTCATGTGCTATGCCTTTTCCCTAAAAAAGCCTACAGGACAGTTTCACAATAAATCTGACACTAGGCACATGGAATGTATAAGCACAAGTGATCCAACTCCAGACAATCATGTTCTCTCTCACGCATTTTTGCTTAATTAACCCACTAGCCAACCATCTCTGTTTTAATAGATTACTAAAATAATTCTGAATTCTAACACTGGAATAACAGATTCTTTCTGTCTGTAAAATACACTTACTGCTTAAGAATCTCCTGGTTATTTCTGGTCATGCTTAGTGGCTCTGATTAGTATTTCTCCATGGGAGGGGGTGGACAGGAGGCTCCAAAGAGATGAGATGACTCTTTAATTTTTGCTATTCTTAAAATAGGGAAGAAGGATTAACCCACAGATGACTGACTTCAGCTACCCTGATTGAGTAACTGACCAAAGACTACCACCACTGTGGCTCCCACCAGAATATCTTATGACAGAATTAGAAACAAGCTCAAGTGAGACCCCACACCCTAAAATTTACTGTGAAATCAGGTTCAGCTAAGAGACTTGGGGTCACAGCCAGCGGAAGGGATTTACCCTCTTTGAAATGGTCTCTTCAAGGCAGGATGGTCTGCTACAGGATAAAGTCACCTTTTTGCCAGACAAGTTGGAGCTTATGTGACTTCAGTTTCCAATATCTACTAATTCACCACCCATCACAAGCTCTATGTTCCCCATTTTGAGACTTTATTCTGTTTTACCTGCCCATCAGTTTAATTGAATCAGAAGAGCGGTTTTGTGTGCCCTGCCCTTCCTTTCTGAACTCACATTCATTATCACAAATGATCCCTCAGCAATCAAAGAAACACTTTTTGCATTTTTGGTTCCTGGAAACCCCTACTGTGTGCATAAGCCTTGGCAATGAAGAGTAAGCTACATCAAACTGTCGTGTTTGACCTTTTTCTATAGGAGGTTTTCCTCTCTCCAATGATCTAACACATGTTGTCTCCAACCTATACCAGGAAGAAAGGATAAAATCAGAGCAGATTGCTGTGTTATGACCTGTTTTTTCTCCACCCTGCCAAGATTTAGCTGTAGCTGTCCAAAAAATGTAGGAAAGTGGTCCGGGGAATTTCACATTGGTTAGCCAGACTCTTTCAGATGAGCTCCTCAGTGAGACAGAATTTAACCTCAGGATGACTTTGAAGTTTATAAAAAGAACCATCATTTAAGTGAAAGGCTCTAACCTCAACAGAATGAAATTGGATGGACAGGGCGATGTAGCTCTGTAAAAAACAGAATCAAACTGACTCATCACATTATGAATTTTTACTGCACTGTTCATGCTAACACACTGTATTACTGACAGGCCCTCTGGCTTTCTCCAGTTTCACAGCCATGAAACTAGCCAGGGAATCCACCATCAACTTCAAAATTATAAGACAGGAAAGGGAAAAAAAAAAAATGGTGTGGAATATGTAATTGCAAGAAGCTGCTTTTAATGCAATGAAGCTGGCAAGCTAAGCTAACGTGCAGGAACAGTTATTTCTTCACATGCTGTTTGGCCACTACTTTCTCTATCTAGTCTTATCTACTGGGGCAATAATTCACTGCTGTACATCATTTAAAACCGATAAAAAGATGTGCCATGAGAGCCAGGTCTAACCAAGTGGAAAAGGAGAAGAAAAGTATCGAGAGGGAGATAATTAACTCTTTTAGCTTCCAGGCCATTTTATGCAGACAGTAAAATAGAAAGAGGTAAATGAATTCCCCACTGATCTCCCCAGCTAGGTCAGCTTAGCTGCTGCAGGGGTACAAGGTGCTTGCTGTTCTTGCAAGGCCCCTGTGAGTGACAGTTGTATTCCCTGCCCTTGAGTTTTTATAGCTGAAGCAGCACTGGGGGGTCAAAAGCAGGTCTCTGAGTACTCTCCAGCTCCACACAAGCCTGCCTGGCAGCTTTTCAGCAGACAGCATTTTTTGGGGGAACAGGGCAGCAGCATGAGGTCGAATCATACACCAGGGATCTGCTCCTGAAGCGTATTCCCTGCAGAAGATTTCAGCTGCAGAACACATGACATAGGTCATTGCTGTTAATTATTTTATCTTTTAAAATGAGGGGGGAAGGTTGAGTAAATGAGATCAGATCAATCAAGTTTAAATTATTCAATGTCTTAATATTTCTGAAGGGGACTTCTATTTGATTACTGAGCTCCTCCATCTCAGTTAATAATTAAATAATATGCTGGCAGGCACAATGCAGCATGATCATTTCTATTATTACTCATGATGATATCTGGTGCTCCACTACACATGTAGCTGGGAGTTAGTAGTTTTGGCAGATCATTAATTTCCCAGTTTAAATAAAAGCTTTAAAACCTTGTTGCCTGTAGTTAGGGCACATCCAAATCTCATAAATGGAGAGTGTAAGGCTGTGTTGATGTAAAAGTTTCTGCACAGCTGAAGACAGAGTTAGATTCACTTTTGGTTATTTAAACTTGTGCTCTCTAGTAATCTTACTATATTGTATTGTTTATTTATTACTGGACATGGTATTTCAGAAGGTGTTGTAAACTAAGGCTTTTGACATCTGAAGTGCAGGGCTGCACTGGTCTTACAGATGCTGGAACCACAGTTAGCAACAATGACTGTTTCTTTGGCTTTATCTATGTGGTCCCACAAAGCACAAAGTTTTACCTTGAGCTGAGCATGGTACCGAAGCTGTGCCTACTGAATCCTCCCACTGGGAACTACAAGTAAAGATATAGAATTGCTCTTTCACTGCTTAAGATCAGGAAGGATTTGTGGGGGATGTTTTCCAAGAGGCCAGAAAGTGCCATCATCATGACTTTTTCCATGCTGCTTGCTGCAAACTATCAGTCAAGACTATTTTGTCAATATTGTCAGTTACAATCTGACTAACCTGTATCCAAATTCAACCTATGTTATAACTTTTTCTATCCCTTAACAAACAGATTTTGCTCCCTGATCATTCCTACATGGAAAAATTAGTCTCACAGACCTGAATGGAGTGATCAGATCATTGCATCATTACAGCACTAAAGATCTCTCCAAACCAAATCTATCTTTACAACAAGGAGCAAGAACTGTGTAACCAAATGTTTTTTAAGTTAATCTATTTTACTAGAAGAGTTAGTAAAACACTACATTTTGAAGCAGACAGGAAATTAAAAGAAAAATGGTATTCCCAAGCTTGCTCACCTCCTCAGCCCCAGCAGCTGGTGTAACAGCCAATTTAGGCTCTGGTGCTAATTTCACGACATCAGCCAAGGACACATTCGTTTCAGCTACAAGCCCTGCAATGAGAATCACAACCCTGATCAATGCAAAAAGCACGATGAGGGACTGGCAAATTAATACATTATATTGATCTTCCCTGGTCAGGTCAGCATTCAGGACTGAAGGATAAATGGCAGAAGATCTTACATTCCTGTGCGCTAGCCCAGGAAATTGGGACTCTCTGATTGAGTTCTTGCCACTCACTCAATTCATACCCTGGAGAATATGTAAGCAGCAGAAATGCTGCTCAACAATATCAGTAATTATTTATGGTAACAACAATACAGTAAACAGCAGTGAAAATACGTGGAAGCAAGGGATTCAAGGGCAAAATGTGACTAAACAAAAAGCAGGAAGAGAAATGAAAACACTGTCAAGAAAGTATCCTGCAAATTATTAAATATATTTATATATAAGGAAGCAAAATAATAGGGGAGTTCTGGTACTGCAGCATTTTGCTTTGCAAGTGAATTGCAATTTCAGGAGTTCCATGTACACCTACTAAATACCCCAGGCTAACTGTGGAACACCCTACTTGTACACAGTAATATTATTACAAAACCCTTGCCATCAATATTTCATTTATATTAGCAAGTCTTCACTTTTACACAATTCCTTTGCCTGGCCAAGAGTGAGTCAGCTGAAAGCATCAATCAAAAATGCCATTTAGAAACACACACTGCAAACCCCTGGGGCTTGGCTGGCAGAATATCTGAGCTAAGGAGTCCCTCCATCAGCATGGCATCTGAAATCTTCTCTCAAACGCTCTGTCAACCAAGCCTCAAGATTTCATATGCCAAATTGGCAGAGGGAATACTCATCTTCTATACACACGAAATATGTGTACAAACTTTAATGACAGGTTCACATTTTACATGCACTCATGGACAAGGAATTTGCCTGCAGCATTAGGTACTGGAAAGCTTCTGCTGGCTTCTGAAGCAGTGGGCAAAGTTTGAGTACAGAGAAAAACAGTTTGGAAACTTGGCCCCAAGGTAGAAAAATGGTCTTATTATGGTTTCAAACATACTGATAATCTAACAGGACTGTTTCTGCTGTCCTGCAAAAGCATACTTTGCTTGTCAAACCCCTTGTGTATTTTTTGGAAATAAACAGAAGAGCATGCTGAGTGTATTAAACACATTGACTCAAGTTTTCGATGTGCGATTTTTCTGTGCTGTTTTCAAATGCAAGAGAGCATGTAGTGTTCAGATGCTATAACGTGACAGCAGAATTTGCTTCTAAAATTAAAACCTGGCTGATTTCTTCTGATGGCTGATGTTATCTTTTTCATGCTTGTTGCAATCCCATGATCTTACGTGAATTTGTATTGAAGCTGTCCATGTCCTCAGGTCCAAATCCTAAAGATTCTAATCAAAAAACTAAGGCTAACAAAATTTGACCTAAATAAGGACTTAAGAATTTGATACACATGCCTTGACTTGTAAGATATTAGGAACTGGTTTAAAAATAGGAATAAAATCTCCTGCTTGGGATTCAACTCTTAAATGGCTGAGGGCCCACCCTTAACATACATCTGCATGCATTAATAGATATAAGTTAATTAACACTTTAAATCTGGGACTTGGACTGCTGCATTACAAGGAGTGATGTAGTACAGCAAGCAAAATGACTGGTTTATGCTTTTACAAGAGAAAGCGCATGGAGCCCAGGACATCTTGCGTATCCTTCATCTTGACATTTAAAAGCTGGAAGATACATACAGGTTGAAAAACATTTACTTGGCCAGCAATATTCCTGGTTATGTCTTCCCTGTCCTCTCTGGTCTTCTTTGCTTGCACTATCTTTTGTCTGGTTTAACATTTTAGCAACCTGGTTCACAGCCCGGTCCATAAAGCAGGGCAGCAAGCTACACCAGCACCTTCAGTTGGCTGTATTCTAAGAGTGGCACATCAAGGTAGCTACTCAACACATTAAGGTCCTAGGCCTTCCTCTGTAAGTACCAACAGTTTTCAGGCCCTATCCCTTGGCTCAGAAGCAGCCACCAGATTTGAATTATAACGTGTTATTCTTGGGCCTGATCCAAGAGTACTAAGAGCAAAAAACCCTCTTTGACCTGAGAAACCTTCCAGTCAGATCCACACAGCTTTATTCTCCCCTCTTTTTCAGTAATATTAATCCCAAGTATTAATCAACTGAAATTAAATGCCCAGACCACTCAGAAGTATCTCCTCACAGTCTTACCGTGAATTGCTCTGTAAGCACTTCCTAAACAAGCAGAGTTGGTGGTATCGATAGTATACACCGGGGCATTGAACACATCAGACAGGACCTGAGAAGTATCAAAGCATCGGTTACATATGTCTAGGAACAATAAGGGACAAGCAATCCCCTACCACTGCTCAGAAAACCAAATAATTACCAGACACACCAGACAAGCATTTGGGTACCCAGGGAAAGAAGCGCTGCAGGAAATGATGAGTCCTGAACATATCACACAGGACAGTACTGGTAAATCTGAGCTAGAGTTGTAACTGCAGCCAGGAAGTCAAGTCCCATTTCTCTCCAGGTCTCTTTATTGCAAGTTCAGAGCAATCTGGTTTTAAGCACTGCCTCCCTCATAAGCCCACACAACCAGCCCATGCCAAAGACTTACATCAAGGAAATGTAATCAAGGAGATCTGCTCAGTAATCCACAACTGTTGCCTGTTTTCTTCCATCACATTTATGGTTTAGCCAAGCAGGAAGGAAGGAGAGAGGAACCAGTCATGGGTCCTCAGTTCTTAACCTTGATAAAATAGAAGTTCCAGCAGAATGAAGGCCTGCTAAGCCTGTCTTTGTCACCTCCACCATTCCCATCATATTAGGGTTAGCAGGAAGAATGACATGGAAGCTGGTTACAGTCTACGTTTACTGGGAATTTTCCTGTATTCAAGGGATCCTGTACTGAGACACTTCTCAACTTGGCTTGAGTTATACAAAGAAAATTTTAAACACAAAGACTTTGTCATGGTATCAGACACTAAAGATATTTGACCACACATTGTTCTGCACTGAAATAAATACTAGGCATTGTGCATTCACTGAGTACATATGCTTTTCCCCACAGTGTATATTTAAGAAAATAACACAAAAGGGAAAAAATTAAACACATATTTGGATAGGGACAGAGGAGGTGAAATAACACTTTTCCAAAAATATTGGCTACAAACTCCATCCATTTCAGTTTCATCTTCTCTAGGATTGCAAGTGTCCCTCAGGCTGAGCACTGTAAGAAACTCAGGCAAGAAGGTAACAATTCAGATTTAACTTGTGCTGGTTTCATTATTTTTGCCAAAGGGAACAAAGAATCACCAGATTTACATCCAGACAATTAAGTCTAAATAAAGCCAGAGTTCCCAGGAATCCAAACCATTTGAATTAGTGATATACAACCCTGACCCAGGAATTCACAACCCTACTGATCCTTGAAGCCATGGCTTCATAAAAGATGACTAGGAAATTCAGTGCATATATGCTACAGAAAAAAGTAGCATGTGAGGTTGTTTAAAGGATTTTGCCTCTTCCTCTGAAAGTTTGTGGGGAATCTGTAAATCAAAACCATTGAAAATCACCAATTATAATATTAAACAAAGGTGGCTGGCTGCTCACTAGAATCCAATGGAAGCCCAAGATTACACACTTAAAACACTCTTCTGGTAAGATAGCCACGTTAGTAATGTCTAATTTCACTTGCACGCAAGTATTGAGCAGTACATGTGCATCAACACTAGAAGACAAATGGAAAATTAATCATGATATCTATTAAGAAACCCTCTGGAAAACGTAAGGTCACATTGGTGGTTCCATTGTCCATCCTGCCAGCCAATACCACTGTGTTTCAGCACATTCCCCATCTGCTTCTTCATCCCAACTCTGATAGGCATGTCTTTTCTTAAACTTGAATTGTACATTCCTTTGGACAACACAGGCCTATTCTGCATCTCCACAGAGCCTTATACAGTGCAGCTCTATACTGAGTGCTAATAAGTGCTCTAAAACTACAAATAACAACTACCTTTCGTGTCACATCATTATGAAGTTAAAATTTTTCAAAGATCATATATTCAGGAAGTCATTTGAAACTGTGGTATCTCCCATTAATAACTTTTAAAGAAACCGTTAGAGGTTTTACTGTTAAAAATATTTCAGTGTTTCATGTGGTCATTAATCAAGGACCACATCTGTTATAAAAAGCTTCCCAGAACCACAGAGAAACTGCCCTGCTATATTTTTTCTTTTTAACAGATTTTCCTAAGTTGCCTCCTTTGCAGTGTAAAATATAGGAGTTACCGAATGTTAATTAAATGATAGCCTTTTGTAGCCCTGGAACAAATTATCCAAAATTGACCATGATAAGGGGGGAAGCTGTTATTCTTCACGCAACTTATATGGTTTCTGAGGTTCTGATTAAATTAAAAAGAAGGATCCAATTAACCAGTGATTGAATTAAGTGGATGACACTATATTGATCATATTATTTTAAGACACTTCTAAGGAGTTTTAAAAGCAGCTGTATTGTTACATGTGAAGAGCAATCACCACAGCCACCATCCCCCCATCCCCACAATTTTTCAGCTGTGCTGCAGAATTACATGCTATAAGACCATTCTGTTCTCTCTCTATATTCCACAGCAAGGAGATACTCCTGGGACCTAAATTGGAAATGCAGCTTTAAAAACAAACTCATCTATTACTCCAATCTCTTTCCTGACATATTCTTAGTAGAATTACCCCAGTAGGGGCCAATGTTTTAAGCAATTAACCTATCAGTTAATTTTCTAATGTCAAGTTCTTAAGCAAAATAACCAAAGCAGATGAAGAGAAGTGACATCTACAGGCAAAACATGCCAAATTTGCTGTGTTCTAATCAGCTGTACAACCAATGGTTATACAAACATGTTTTAGATGCCTTAGGAGAAAGACAGTTTTTCACTCTTTGCTCTTCAACCACCATTTAGTCCAGCTCAGATTTTGCAGAGCAGATGATCTTCCTTTCATATAATTATTACTGTCAGAGTATGGTATTAGTTAAAGCTGGCCTCTAGACTTTCTTTAGCTGATGGAAAGGGATTAGCATCTCCAGAAAACAATGCACCCTGTGCTGATCAATTCCAGTGCCAGGACTTAGCCCAAGAGTAAGACAGGTACCTTTTGGTGTAAATGTCTACCTCCAGGCTCAATGTTGGAACCTGTAGTCAAAGGGGAGCTTGTCAAGGCAGTCAGCAGAGTGCAGAAAGCCCTCAGGTTCACCCAGAGGGAGACATCTACATTTGGTAAGTCAAAACACCAACCAGTTTCCTTTATAATGTAGCTGACTGGATCTCTCCTGACTATTACAGGATTGACAGATCATATACACAACATCACAGATGACTGGATTTGGGCAAGATGAAACCCAATCCAGATGTCTAGCTTTGTGCTAATAAAAGCCAGGTGAGAGGCCTCTTACTGTGTGTCAGCAAGGCTTTGCCAAACCTCAACAGGTAGAAACACCTGGTAGTCTGTTCCTGAAAAGATGGATGAATGATCTTAACCATACCTGCATGTGCAGCAACAGCAACAGAAGGGGAAGGTGGGAAGAGGGAGGACACGCTATGCAAAAGAGTAGCCTCTCCTCAGTATGTGACATGATGCTAACAAGTAACAAATACTCAGAAGAAGCAACGGCAGGGTTTTGAGGTTTGTACGGGGGATTTTGTTTGTTTGAAGTGGAATTTTTTGAGTGTTCAATACAAGCGTAACCACACTCCAGTTTAAACCCATAGTCCAACTTTGATCTGAATGACAAAAACCACAAAAATCTCAAGAATTTGTATCAAGTCTATTATTGATTTCTTTGCTGGTTGATTTAAGTAATGAGACCATGAAATCACACATGATACACACATTCATAGAACTAGTCAAGTGTAAGAAGCACCAGGCTAACAGTTTCCACATTAAACCCGAAGAAAAGTCCCAAAGACCTGCAGCAGATTCACAATCCCATTTCCACACATTCCTGTGCAGCTGCACTGATTTGGATTCAGTATAGCAAAATAAAAATGAAAATGTAACTGCAAGTTAAAGCAAAGTTTTCAATTTTCTTCTTACCTGTAAGATCTTTTTATTGTGTGATGCACCACCAGTAGCCAAAATCCTTGTTCTGGGCACTGCAATGTAACACAACATATAGATCAGACTGAAAGTGCATATTGTCGAGATTTGTACTACTGAACCAAGCAATGAGAACAAGGAGGAAGGAGTCAGATGGTCTGGGTTCTCTCCCTGTACCTCTGATTTACCTTCTGGAAAAAAAGGAGATAAGACTAATTACCTACCCTTCCAAGGCGCATTAGAACACTTCCTGAGAGGAGGCAACATAAATATTGCAGATCTATTACTATTATAGTGCTATCAAAGTCAGGGAGATTTACAAAAGAGATATACAGTAAGAAAGGCAGAGCTCTGGTTTGAGGTCAGATTGGTTTGGCTCATAGCTGTACATATACAAACTGACAGATAACCTTTAAAATCAGCAATATTTTTAAACTTATCTCCCTGTGACGTTCACAGTCAGAGCTCACTAAATCTGGGCAATCCCTATCTGCTTGAATGACAAGGAAGTGTGTCAAAAGGTAATTAGAAATGGTCTAAGTCACTTCAATAAAATAAAAAGTATCTGAATCTTCATCCAGTGCAAACCCACAGCTCTGGGGATGATAAAAATAAATTATCCTGTATTCTGTAGTCTCTAAAGAAACCCACCTTTCCTTCTCACACTCCTGAAAGTCTGTCCTGTGCCTCATCATTTATTTGTGCGCATGCTCCTCTGAAGCACGGAATGTGATAAGCCATACATTTATCCATAACTGCACTTCAGCAGGGCATTATGAATGCAAGTAGTCCAAATGATCTCACTGAAATTCTTCAAAGGCTTACAACAAAATACATGCATAAAGATATGGACAGTGGGATTGAGTGCACCCTCAGCAAGTTTGCCGATGTCACCAAGATATGTGGTTCGGTGGATACACTGGAGGGAAGGAATGCCATCCAGAGGGACCTTGACACACTTGTGAGGTGGGCTGATGCCAACCTCAGGAAGTTTAACCATGCCAAGTGCAAGGTCCTACACCTGGGTCGGAGCAATCCCAGGCACAGCTACAGGTTGGGCAGAGAAGATATTCAGAGCAGCCCTGCAGAGAAGGACTTGGGGGTGGTGNGTTTAACCATGTGCAAGGTCCTACACCTGGGTCGGAGCAATCCCAGGCACAGCTACAGGTTGGGCAGAGAAGATATTCAGAGCAGCCCTGCAGAGAAGGACTTGGGGGTGGTGGTCGAAGAGAACATGAACATGAGTCGACTGCAGTGTGTGCTTGCAGCCCAGAAAGCCAAGCGTATCCTGGGCTGCATCCAAAGGAGTGTGACCAGCAGGTCAAAGGAGGTGATCCTGCCCTTC
>NDXB01008931.1:1063-13347 GCA_002631895.1 Agapornis roseicollis
TTTTTCTGTGGTAGCATAGAAAGGAGATTAATTTAACCACTTGTTGCCCTTTGTTGAAATTAAATATGCTATACTAGTCCACCAAAGCTAAGGCAAATGTTAGAGGTATACTTTTAGCCCAGATTTAAAAGCACTAACATACAGTAGTTTTCTTTTTGCAAAACTTGTTGTGCATGTGGGAGAAGGAATAGCTCAGGTTTTCATATTTCACAGTGAAACATTCGTTCAGACTGGACCTGAGGAAACGATCTTTTTCTCTGGGTTGCCAGCTGACAATCACTGGTAGCAATGCTTACAAATAACCATCTTTTGTGCATTGTCCTCATCCTCAGTCCAGATTGTGAAACAAATAAAGGCATGGAGAGACAAATCAAAACAGAATTTCTGTCTGTACAAAACCTCAGCTACTTCTTTAAGAAAAGAATTGTAAGAGATTCATGTGTGAATGACCCTTAGAATGAACACATACATGTGACATCTGAAATGTTTTTCAGTGAAGAATAAACAAATAGAAAATTATGTATATTTTGTATGTCATGTATGTTGCTTTTACAGCTTTTTTTGCTGTAAAATATACTGGTGTACTATGCTGGGAAGGATTCCAGTGACTCTGCAGCCACACTGGGCCAGAGGGTTATTTACTAAAAAGTAATAGCTTATACCACCACCTCCCTGGCTAAGCTTAGACACCTTTCTCACCCACTGGTTATGGTAGATAAAAGGGGATTTTGAGCTACCTTGTTGACAGTCTTTTATGTCTCCATTAGGTTTTATGGACAAATAACAAGCAGGGGCGGCTTCTTGATTTTTAGCAACATATGGTTGGGCACACACATGGCTGAAGACAAGACTAGTGAGGTCAACTTTAATTCTTAGTTGCCCTTCATGTCTCCATTTACACTGTACATTACTTTATTTATCTGTGCTTAGTTCTTATTCTTTTCTCTTTTTAAAATGTTCTTTTTTCTTACAGAAACAAAGATTGATTAAACTGATACTAACACTTACAATGCAATTCTGTTGTTCAAAGCAAAATAAATTTCTAATAAAGCCTTTTGGGTAAATACATAACCAGAAGAAAAGGTTTTGTGAACACTTATGTAAAGAGAGCATGAAAGAAGAGCATAGGAAAGTTGAGCAGTTTTCAGAAAATTTACACTTCTTGTATGTTCTTTTCAGAGTTTCAGGAAGTATTTAAGAAAACAAAGAATTGATTTCATAAGTTAAAAATGTGCATATAATGGAACAGTGTGGAGATATTTCTCACCTACTGTTGTTACTGAAGTCATGTTCATTAACAGATTTTCAAGTGTTAGCATGTATTAATTAATGACAGTATCAGAAGGACTACCAACCACTGTGACATGCATACTGACAGACACTTTTGTCCTCTGCATAGGTACAAATTTAACTAAAATGTTGAAAGAGAAGATCCTTAAATGTTGTTATTGCTGTGCCTCTTCTTTGTATGGCAGTTGCCTAGAGTTTGAAAAACTTGGACATACTAATTTTTTGTGCAAACTGCTGGGGAAGTAGGCACCAGGGTAATCAAACCTCTAACACGGAAAGGGGACATAAAAGAGGAACACAGATTAGGCACCTTAGCTAGTCAATAAGGAAACCAGAAAGCTGGCTTTCATTTGATTCTGCCTTCTCCTTTCTCCACTTCTATGCTGAAGTTTCAGACTTCTCAATGTTTATTTAATCTTCTCATTTGAAACGGTGACAGTGGCATGGACAGTGATGATCATGTTCCTTTATATTATAACAGAATCACAGAATCCTAAGGTTTGAAAGGGACCTCGAAAGATCATCTAGTCCAATCCCCCTGCAAGAGCAGGGTAACCAAGAGTACATCACACAGGAACTTGTGCAGGCGGGCCTTGAATATCTCCAGCATAGGAGACTCCACAACCCCCCTGGGCAACCTGTTCCAGGGCTCTGTCACTCTCACAGGAAAGAAGTTTTTCCTGATGTTCACATGGAACCTCCTATGCTCCAGTTTACACCCATTGCCCCTTGTCCTATCACTGGACATCACTGAAAAGAACCCAGCTCCATCATCCTGACACTCACCCTTTACATGTTTGTAAACATTGATGAGGTCACCCCTCAGTCTTCTCTTCTCCAAGCTAAAGAGACCCAGCTCCCTCAGCCTCTCCTCATAAGGGAGATGTTCCACTCCCTTAATCATCTTCGTGGCTCTGCGCTGGACTCTTTCAAGTACTTCCCTGTCCTTCTTGAACTGAGGGGCCCAGAACTGGACACAATATTCCAGATGCGGCCTCATCAAGGCAGAGTAGAGGGGGAGGAGAACCTCTCTTGACATACTAACCACAGCCTTTCTAATGCACTCTAGGATGCCATTGGCCTTCTTGGCCACAAGGGCACATTGCTGGCTCATGGTCATCCTCCTATCCACCAGGACCCTCAGGTCCCTTTCTCCTTCAGTACTTTCCAGCAGGTCAACCCCCAACCTGTACTGGTCCATGGGGTTGTTCTTCCCCAGATGCAAGACTCTACACTTGCCCTTGTTGAATTTCATCAAGTTTCTCCCTGCCCAACTCTCCAGCCTGTTCAGGACTTGCTGAATGGCAACACAGCCTTCTGGTGAGTCAGCCACTCCTCCCAGTTTAGTATCATCAGGGAACTTGTTGAGGGTACACTCAGTTCCCTCATCCAGGTCGTTGATGAAAATATTAAACAGCACCGGTCCCAGCACTGACCCCTGAGGGACTCCACTGGTCACAGACCTCCAGCTAGATTCTGCCCCATTGACCACAACTCTCTGCCTTTTTCCTTTCAACCAGTTCTTGATCCACCTCATTGCCTGATCATCAAACCCACACTTCCTTAGCTTTATCTATGAGGATGCTGTGGGAGACAGTATCAAATGCCTTACTGAAATCAAGAAAAACCAAGAAAAAACACATCTACTGCTCAACCACATCTACCAGTCTAGTTGAAACTCTGAAATTACAGACTCAAATTCAAGTTCTTGCCAGGCTGTGGACATTCAGATCAGCATTGTTCAACCTCCTAATAGAACAAACTATTCAGGATAATGATAGATAGTCTCTTTTCTTGCTGCTTTCAAATCAAGTGGTGTTTTTCTGAAATCATACTTCAGTTGATCTAAGGCATTTAGCTGTCTCTCAGTGATAGCTAACTAAAATTCCTTAGATTATAGCAAGCAGACAATCAAATACTCACCTCTGGCTTTAAAATATGTTATCAAGAGCCCATGACTTGTAGGTCAACTGCAAATCCTTACTAGAGTGTTCAGTGCACTATGATTTCACCTTTACTGTTTTTTTCCTCACTATGTACATTGTATTGCTACACATTTTAAATTATTTTCCTAGTTGTGGAATTTATCATTTCGCAGAACTGATAGAACTGTTCTTGAGATTTACTGCTGGGCTTGGATCCTTTTCACATATTGATAGCTTGTCTGGCATATTTGTGATGGAATAAGATTGGGTTTTTTAACTTCTCTTTCTTTTCAGTATTGTTTATGGATCAGACTTTTTTCTTGCATTGCAATAATTTCTACAGGTTAGTATATAGCAAGCATACTTTCTTGAACTTACCCACTGCTATTATTGCCCTACCAGGCAGCTTGTTGGTCTGCATTTATGTATCATTAGCATGCCTTTTTTTCCCCCACTTCATTACAGTGCACTTTTGTACAAATGATGGATGGCTGCCTAGTTTTATTTTTCTGTATATACAGAAATAACAGACATGTGTGTAGGGCTTTCCAGGTGAAATTGGTTAGATCATGTGAAATCAGATGCAAGGATCTGCAACTGATTCTGCAGCAGAAAGTTAAGCAAGATGCTTTTTCTAACAATAGTATTAGTATGCTGAGTAGAAATGAGCTTCAGCTTCACTGGTTGTAAAGAGAATTTGACTGTTCCTGGGAAGGACTGCAAGAGGTGTAGAGACATCTGTAACTATTAGCAGTATACCAAGTGCAGGCTTGAGCTTTGGTGATAGGCTGGAGATAAGGCAGCAGGCAGTGTGTTGGGGATTCTGGGGATATTATGTACTATGGTACACCTGATATATTGTTTATTTATACTTCCAGTTTTCTACTAAACACAGTTTTGAGGACCCTGGACAAAAGAATGGGTCAGAAAAAGGGTGGCACTTAAAGCCTGTGTAGATTTTTTCTTCTCTCTCACCCATTATGTTCTACAGCCAGAAAGTAGTATTACATTTCTTTTTCAACAAAGGATGTCTAAAAAAAATGATTAAAAAAAAAAAAATAGAAAGAACGCCAACCTATGTAGAATTTCTGTGATCCTCTCTATCTATTTATGTCTTAAAAATTTCACTTTCATATAAAATCTCAAACTTGCTGTCCACCCACTCTGCTGGGGAGTGATGTGTGTCAAGCGAAGCATCTCCTATCCCCAGAAGAAAATGTTATCTTTATCTTTGTAAGCTTCTCTGCAAGGCATCTTCCTGATAGGATAGTCCCCTTTTACCCTCTCACTTAGTCTGCAGCAGTTTTCCCACCCAGTCTGCTCCTTTCATGTTTTATTTTCTCAAGGCTTTCCCATTTCCATCTTTAACCTATGCACAGTTTTTCCAGATGTGTGGCAAACAGTGCCTTTTCAGAACAGTTCTAAAAACAAAAACATTCCAGGGGCTAATTTATCTCAGAACATTGATGTCTTTGTGTGAGCAGATACCAGATGAGTTCAGAAGTTTGGGGGAGGCTGCTCTTTCCAGTCTTCCTGGTAATATGAGTCAAAATTCTGTGTACTCAGCATGAAGAGGAAGCCTGCTTCCTCTGGCACCGGATGGGGCAGAAAAATATATGCAGCTGAGTTGATACTAGTCCTTATGATATTTTAGCTGTTGATTTTGAGATTTTGTAATTTTATGATTTGTTAGGTCCATTCTGTAATGATTATAAAGTGTGCAATGCTTTGAATTCCTCTTAAATTCCTGCTTGAAGCTGACTTCAGTAACAGATTGCAAATTTTAAGTTCAAATTCAGTTCTGCAATTTGGCCTCTCTTCTCTGATGGTGTGACTTGACCTATGTAAGAAAGAAAAGTAGTATCTATTGGGTCTGCAGAAAATCATGGACCAGGTTTATGGAAGTACAAGGCTTTTTAATAAGCTTCTATTTTATCTACTAATGAAGGAAACTGTGAAAATTAAGCCACTGAGATGAATGTATTTTCCTCTAATGTATAAGCTAAACCTAAGCAGTAGTATGAAGTTTGTCTCTGAGGACATGAATACCTAAACACCAGTCAGATGAGACCAGAAGTTTGGGGACACCTTGAGATAAGGCTCCTAAAAAAACTCTTGTGTGAATTTCTTCTGAAACTCCAAGCATGCTGGAGAAAGTGTAGTCTTCAAATTAACTTTATGAATCTTAAATTATTTACTGTTTTGCTACATGTAGAGATGCTTCTTAAAGCATTTTGGAATTGACTTTCTCTGACCATTCATTCCTTGATCACAATTTGGAGGTTGACAGTAAAGTGGAACTTTGTTTACGTAGATGGATAGGGTGAAACCTAGGCAAAATACAGTATTTTCCTACTGAGTGTTTTCCTGTAACTTGCCAAAAATTCACAAGACAATAATTATCTTTAGTCTCAGGCAGCTTGGATCAGAAAAGGGGTATTGTACTTGTCATATCTTTCTATGTCACACACAAGCTAGTATAGTACTGGTTAATTTTCATTTAATTTCTATTACCTAGAAGTTTTCTCATATGTGCATCTGAAATAGGATGATTTTTTTATTATTATTTTTTATTGTATGCTTGCATTTATTTTGTTGCATTTCCTTTGGATATTCAGACTTTGAACTTGAAACTTTTATCTTCAGAGGATTTTGGGTGACTGTTAGTATTGCTCATGCATTAAATGCAGGAGATGCTTCAACAGTTTGAAAAAAGTATGATTCTCCCAGGACAGTGACATTGGATTAAATAGATAGATTAGGTTAAACTACTCAAGATTGTCTTGTCAATTGTAAACACTGTTGAGTTCCTTCTTCACAGATAAGGGACAGATTTATATACTGTATACCCTTAGATCAATATACATTAAAGGCAGGTAGTTAAAAAAGTAAGAAAGATTTTGTGTAATTGGCTCACTAAGGGCTACAAATGAAATTATGGCAGGTTGTGGTTTCAGTAGTGTAAATTATCAATTGTCTTATTGATTATGAAGCATAAAAGGAAGGGTAACCTAATACCATTATGGGATCACTTGCAGGAATTAAACTTGTTTTTCCAGAAGACTGATTTTTCCGGCATCTATTTAAGAAATGTTCAGTAGTGCTTGTTTTCTTTTTTTTTTTAATAAAACCCCACGACTGGATTTCCTTCAGAAAGAGTCTTTAGTTAAGAATGTTTTAATTCCTTGTCATGTTTGTCATGTCCTGTCTCTGTAATTAAAACTGGTTTCTCCTCATTTAATTTCACCATTCACTGTCTTTCAAACAACTAAAGTGCAATTTCTTGGTTTAATATTCTTAAAACTGTTTCCTGAATGTGGTTTGTATTCTTAATAGTATTTTTAAAGCCCAAAAGAAATCCATTGTGAATTCCTGTGATCCCACAAGGTCAACAGGAAACCCAGTATTCACCCTTATTTTAGCTACTTTCCGAGAAATGTGGTTAATCCAGGATAAGAAGGATCAGTTTTTGGAGGAATTGTTAAGAATGTGCTAGAATGCCATACAGATTACCCTGGAGGCTGATAAAAACACAAGCACTAGATTTCCTCTTCATTTGAGTTTGCACCTGAGAAATGAATGAGATTCTTATTTACCAAAACTGCCTGTCGGAGGCTTATAGTTTAATAGTTTGTAGCTATTAAGGATACTCTTTTCTGGTTGGACTCCTCTGAGCTGATACAAAGGAGGAAGGATGTAATCTGGATTCAAAGTGAGCAGGCAGGACCATCTGAGCATTAACAGTTTTTACTGAACAGTTTTTGCTGAGAAGATGATGTCTTTAGACACCACCTTTTCATATGATGACTGCAAAGCTTATAACCGCAAAACTCTCTGGGGTCCTTGACTATTCAGACTGTTACTACAGTTTGGCAATGATGTTTTCTGTGTCTTCCACTGTTGCAGTTTCATTCATTATCAACAGAATCATAGAACAGTTTGAGTTGGAAGTGATCTTAAAGATCATCTAGTTACAAACCCCCTGGCATTGACAAGGACACCTTCCATTAGACCAGGTTGAGCAAAGCCCCATCCAACCTGGCCTTGAACACTTCCAGGGATGGGTCATCCACAACTTCTATGCAAAATCTGTTCCAATGCCTCACCACCCTCACAATAAATGACTTCTTCCTAATATCTAATCTAAAACTATCCCTTTTCAGCTTAAAGCCATTCCCTCTCATCCTATCACTACATGTGCTTGTAAAAAGTCCCTCTACAGGATTCTTATAGGCCTCCTTTAGGCATTGTAAAGCTGCTGTAAGGTCTCCCTGAAGCCTTCTCTTCTCCAGGCTGATCAGCCCCAGCTCTCAGCCTGTATTCATAGGAGAGGTGTTCCAGCCCTCTGATCATCTCTGTGTCCCTCTTCTGGACTTGTTTCAATGGAAATAATTTGTTGTATGTTGGAGGTCCCAGATCTGAATGCACTGCTCCAGGTGGGGTCTCATGAGAGCAGAGTAGATGGAGAAAATCACCTCCCTTGACCTGCTGGTCACATTTCTTGTGATACAGCTCAGCATACAGTTGGCTTTCTGGGCTGCAACTACACATTGCTGAGTCATGTTATAGTTGTCAACCAGCAAGTCTTTCTCCTCAGGGCTGGTCTCATTCCATTCTCCACCCAGCCTGTATTTGTTCTTGGGATTGCCCCAACCCACATGAAGGACCTTGCACTTGGCTTTGTTGAACTTCATGATGTTCACATGGGCCTACCTCTTAAACCTGTCAAGTGATTCCATCCAGAGGAACCTTCCCTCCTGCATGTTGACTGCACCACACAGCTTGGTGTTACGGCAACCTTGCTAAGGGTGCACTCAATCCCACTGTCCATGTCACTGATAAAGACGTTAAACAACTCCAGTCCCATTATTGATCCCTGAGGGATGCCACTCTTCGCTGATCTCTACTTAGGACATAAAGCTGATGACCACATCCCTTTGGGTGCAACTTTCCAATCAAAGGCAGTAGTCTGTCTTCTGGGAAAGAGCATACAGAATTAACTTCAGACTGGTTTTCAACCTGCCTGTCAGGTTTATTGCTGAGCATCCTTTACTTTAGAGACACCAGATCTTGCATCTTCAACCAGTCTGGAAGGTGGTGTCACCATTCTGGTTCAGCCAGCTGGGAATGAAATGCATTGCTGTACAGACTTGAATCCAGTCTGTGCATGCGCAGCAAGTACCCAGTCAAAACTGACTGGATCATTTTTACTTTTCTGATGTTGCAAACCTAGAAGTGATAGGGAATGTTACATTGGTATAAAAATGTATTCTTTATGACACCTACCATTAAGCACAAAGTGCTCTAAGCCTAGAAATGTTTTATCCAACTAATATGCCAGTTTAATTTTAAATTGACTCCTTGAATAAGAAATTAAAGATTATGTGTTTTCTTTAGCTGTGCTAATGAATATATTTTCACACTAAGGATGATTGATTTTAAACCTTGTTTGCTCCATTAACCTGTGCCAGTACTTAGCATTAATTCCAAAGCTCTCCAGCACTTTATTTTACAATTGAAAAAATAAAAATATTTGTCTTGCAGGAAAATATTGTTCGTGAGTTAATAAATATTTCAGACACCGAGCCAAAACTCCATCTGGAAGTATCTGAGGACTTTTTTTTAAGGATTTTATTTATTTATTTATTTTTTCCTGGCAAGAACAGAAGTGCTAATAGAATTGAAAGCACCATAGCCAGATTGCTCCTGGGGGAGGGGAGGAGTGGTTTGATTTCTGTGTTGTCGCTGCTGTTGTGAATCTGCTGACATCCCTGAAATCTCATGGGGTTGTTTTGAGTTTGAGGGCTGCAATTAAGATTAAAATCCAGTTCCATGTCATAGCCCTAAAGGCAGTCTCTGGGCCAGAACAGGTTCAAGGGATGTTTCTTCCAAATTGTGCTTTTATACCAGGGGAGGTTGAGACTAAGTGGCTGAGCAATAAACAGTTCCGTAACAACTAGGACTGTTTACTGCTCCTGAAAGTGGCTTAGCATAAAGACAGGTAGATATCATAATGTACCACAATGCTTTCACTGATGGAGGGGACACTTTGGGTGTCTAATATGATAGCCATCTCCTGTGGTGACCAAGACTGAGCCTGATTAAGAAACTGGGATCCAGATTAGCATGGTCTTTGTTCAGTTCTGCTGGACAAGCCATGCATTCATTGTTTCTTAATACTTTCTTATTCTTTTATCAGAAAGTCAAGTAATTCTTACTTGTGAGTCTTTGGAGAAGTAATGGATTTAATTTTAGGACAATTTTCAGTTTTCCATTAGAAAATACTGTTTTTTTTTCAGTGAATAGAGCTTTCTCTGAGAATGTCTGAAACGTATTTTCAGCTGGTTTTAAAGTCAAAAATCTAGGTGGAAATAATGAGCTGACAAATATAGGATCTGAAAACCCTTGGGCATGTGCAAGTTCTGCAGGAAAATTAGACAGTATAGATCACAAACTGAGTCAAAATCATGCATGCTGTCACTAAAAAGCAAGCATCAAATTGGACATATGAATGAAGCTGTAGTATGGAAGGCACCAGGGTGAACTGTAAAACTAGGATTTTAGACATGAGTACTTTTGAGCTCATTGCTTAAGTGATTGTTAGCCCAGTTGGAGAGAGCTAAGAAAACAGTTCAGGAGTTAACCTGCAAAACTTGAATAAAACAATTTTTGATGTCACAGAAGATAAAAAGAAATATGCCAACAGTTTTTAGAGACACAAAAGAATGTTGAGGAGGATATAATTTGTCATTTGTTTACATGGTGAGTGGAGCAAGAAGTAATGAGTCTGAACTGCACATGAGATCACTTATAACTCCTTTTTTCTATGATGATATAGTACTATAAATGTTCTAAGATACATTAAATGCAGTTGGAAATAGTCTTCTTTCAGATAAATGTGAGAATTCAAGGAAGCTGATTAAAAACCAACAAAACAGCCAAACAACTCACCTCAAATACTACAACAGTAACATGAAAATCTCCCAGAGAACTGAAACTGTGTGGTCTGGGAGCTTTGAAAGGCAGTGTTTTGGGCAGGGAGATGAATATATTTATGGGGCAAATCAGGAAACTAAAGAAGTTTCAAAGTAGAAAATCAGGACTGTCCAGAGATGAACTCATAGGAAGAGGGTGAATGCTTCTTTGTTGAGACCCAGTTCAGAGACCTGTAGAAGTGGTGAAGCTACCATTGATTTCTTATGTTATCTCTTCACAGGAAACATAAGAGAAATCAATAATAAATGCCTAGTTTTTTCGATACAACCCTTCTTACTTTATTACTTTTTTTTTTTTAATGTGAAAGATATACTTGGTTTATAATTACTGTGGTCAATAAGGAATATAATTTATTAAAATGTTCAGCAATTATTTTAGTCCTGACTTTGAATTGGAAGAAATTACTGAATGAGAAGCACTTCTCTGTGTGTGTTTTATTTGCTGTGTTTTTTATTGACATACCATAATTAACTAGTCATAGAACTACTGAGTGTACTCAGTATTTTGTTATATCAAGTGAAGATGTCAGAATAATATCTGGATCAAAGACTTTTTTAGAAACCCCTTAAATACATAAATGTCATGGGCTTGCAGTAGTTGATATCAATTTTGGGTAGTGAAGATACTTGGAGAAAAAGATGTTTCCAGAATAATATCTGGATCAAAGACTTTTTTAGAAACCCCTTAAATACATAAATGTCATGGGCTTGCAGTAGTTGATATCAATTTTGGGTAGTGAAGATACTTGGAGAAAAAGATGTTTCCAGAATAATATCTGGATCAAAGACTTTTTTAGAAACCCCTTAAATACATAAATGTCATGGGCTTGCAGTAGTTGATATCAATTTTGGGTAGTGAAGATACTTGGAGAAAAAGATGTTTCCAGAATAATATCTGGATCAAAGACTTTTTTAGAAACCCCTTAAATACATAAATGTCATGGGCTTGCAGTAGTTGATATCAATTTTGGGTAGTGAAGATACTTGGAGAAAAAGATGTTTCTTTCAAATGAGAAAAGAAAAAGATAAACTATGTATAATAACTAGAAATATGACAAACATGCTTAACTTCTTCTGTTCAAGGATTGATCTGATCCCCATTGTAGTTAACATTTCAAATGTCCCCAAAGAACAAATCCTGTATCTTTATCAAAGTGCCAGTGGTCAAACTAACCCTAAAGATTTTTTCTCTTCTGTCCCCTTTCTACTTCAGGATAATATGTATATATATCATAGCATAGATAATGCTATTTACTGTATAAATTATATTAAGTGTGTTATATCAGGTTACTTCTGTGTTTGAGAATAGCATTCATATATGTGCTCATAAACAAGAGTGATAAATCTCATGCTTCAGGGCATTGCTTGATCACCTTTTATCACAAAAAAGCCATTGTAACATAGCTTCCTGGAAAGCATTCTACAATTGACTTTTGACTCTCTGATACGTGCTTCATTCAGAAGAATATGAATTAGAAAGCCTGTATTTGTAAACAAATTAACTTTTTTCAATATAAAAGACTATGATGCCTGGTTACTGTCAGTATTGGACCAGACAGACAGGGCTATCAACCTATTTGGAATGTTCTTAAAGAGATAAAGGACCCTATGAAACTAAAGTTAGAGCGAAACCTGATGGTATTATTTCTAGTGAAAGCTAGGATTTATATTCAGAAATACATAGATAATATTAACAGTGAGTTGTTTTCTACTTGGAATTCTTCATTAAGAGCAGCATGATGACCTACAGGATATACACTGAGGAGCTCGGTGTGAAAAAATCCTATAAATGACTATAAAACTATTTTGGTTATGACATTAATTTACCTTTTTATGTAGTATTTATTTCTTTTTGTATAAAATTAGCCCTGAACTATCAAGTCTGCAAAAGATCCTATAATACTGAATTATTACTATTAAGGTTTTTTTATAGCCACTTACTTCACATTGCATTTTTTTTCCCAACACACATTAGGAAAGACCATGGCCTATCTCTTCACCAGAGTTGACAGAATTAGTTCTACTTTTTTTTTTTTTTTTTTTTTAGGGTTTAAAAAATTTTTTTATTAAAAAT
>NDXB01008934.1:0-18196 GCA_002631895.1 Agapornis roseicollis
TGAACCAGAAGGCCTGGTGCTCTCGGGGTGGTTGGAAGAGGTGGTCAGCACTCGGTTGGTGGGATGTCATGAGTTATTTGTTGTGGCTGATGAGATGCTGTATTCTTTTCCTTTATCGTTATTATTATTGGTGGTAGCAGCAGTGATTTGTGTTATACCTTAGTTACTAAACTGTTCTTATCTCAACCTGTGGAAGTTGCATTCTTTTGATTCTCCCCCCATCTCTCTGGAAGCAGGGGAGGGCAAGAAAGGGGGGTTGAGTGAGTGAATGAGCTGCGTGGTTGGTTGGGTTTAAACCACGACATTTAGTTTTATTTTATTTTACGTTATAGTAAAAGACAGAAACAATAAGAAAAAAAGAGTGGAAAGTAAAGGATTTATGCAAGTTTTTTTTTCAGTTTGTGAAGAATTTCTTTGGAAAATAACTTTTGACTCTTTAAAAGATTGTAAAGTTAATGCCAGAAATATTTTACTGGGTTTGACCCAAAATACAGTGAAGCCTTTACAGATGTTTTCTGTATTGACATTGACTTCTAATGGGTAACTGTTGGTTCACCATAGTTCTAAATGATGGCAAGCGTGCACTTTGCAGTGTTCTAATTTTAGTTCAGGAGCTTGCTGTCACTAGGCCCTCAGGCTTACTCTTCATGTGGAATTTAAAGTGTTCTGTTAACACTGTTAAAAACAATCTCAAAATGTAAAGAATATCAAAGCACTCAAATGGTTGAAAAATTAACTGTATAAAAAAGCTGGTCATATATATTATCACTGAGAGCTCTTTTTAAACAAATATGTTGTTCTTTATCAATTTGGGGCTACTGAAGCCTATTATCATATAGGAGGAAATGCAAGAGAAGAGGAGATGGTGTACATGCATAGGAGGAGATGGTGTACATGATAGGTACAGAACTGCCTTCTATCACCTCACAGAGCTGTGAAGTACAAAATCTGGAATTACTCATTTCTGAAACTACAGGGTTTACCTTGGACACAGGATTTAAACACAGTTATCTGAACTATACAGTTTACATACCATTTCTGGGTACCAAATATAAAGATAGCAATTTCTGTCAGAAGCTGTAAGCTCCTTCTGTTCAGTCTTTCTAAAGTGAGAGAAGAAGGAAAAAAAGGAGCTGAAATTAGTTCCTCTCACATTTACATGAGGAACTTCTGACCATCTTTAATTTATGATTTATGTCCAAATTTATTTTTTTTATTTTTTTTTTTTTTTTGAGTAAACAATTTAAAATTGTAGACTGCCTTTCTTTCATCAGAGAGGAATTGCACTACATCCTTATCCAGGGAGTATCACAAGAAATAAAGAAAGGATGGCAAGGCATAATGGAGAGGAATGGATGTGCCCTGAAAAAGATTGAGAAGTATCTAACAGAAATAGATAAAAAACAGCATTGAATGTAAAAGCATGGAAAACTAGGAAAAACATTATTTTTTTAACTGCATGCGTATACTGATATTACAGTGTCTTCAAGTGATTAAGAGCGTATATCTCATTTGAGATACTCTTATTTTGAGAAAGAGGAAATTAAAGTGAGCATTAAAAAAAAGGCTGAAATTCCAAACTCTCACTCTCGAGTAAGTATGCTAAAGAAGGCAGAAGGAAGACAGAGCTTCCTTCTTTTCCCTCAATGTCCTTTTGAGGACATTCCTCAAAAGAAGCTAGAAGACCAGAAATATACTGGATCTTAAACACAGAATTTATAGTAGATTTAAAAATTTAGAAATTTCCTCTCTTTTTTTCTCTGTCCCCTATCAGAATGATATTGTCAGTTTAGAATATTGGCAGTAATAGCTATAAAACACTAAAAGTTACTTCAGCAAAAGCAACGAGGGAGAAATGTGCCTGACCTAAAAGTGATAGACAATGAAGAGACTGCATAAATTCTAAAACTAAAAAAAGACAGCAGCAACCTAGTAACACAGGTAATAAACCCCAAATGCATGGTGTAACCACATCCACAGCAAGGAAAGATGAAAGGAGTATAAAGTGGCAAACATATCCCACCTCTGGTGGCAGATTTCAGGCAGCCAGGAAACAGAGCATCTCATTTAAAGATACTCACACTGACAGATACTTAACTCTTCCTTTTACTTTGAAAATGCATGGTTCTTGTCTACTGAAACAAATTCCCCTTATCTGCAGGGAAGTATGCGAAGAAGTTTACAAGTTTCCCTACATTTATAGGATGTACCAAAACTGTCTGGAAAGGGAAGCCCTTTCAAATCAGCCAATCACTTCAGATAAGTTTATTTCATTGCCAGGATATAGACTTAGCTCAAAGACACACCACCAAACAGCTAAGCACGAAACTGAGCTATGTGACCTTAGGATTATAAGGAAAGGTTGTGCTTCTCCAAAGAGAAATGATAATAGAGTTGCTCTCAGGAGGAAGCTGATAAAAGTGTGCTAGAGAACTAATAAAGCAATGCTGTGCAGAGACTTTCTGTTGTAGAAATAATCCTTAAAAGATCCTTTTTTTAGGAAAGTCTGAAGAGACTATAGCTGTGTATTCTCACTGCAATAATTTCATGAAAGGAAAATGTAGGGTGGGTCTCGAGGGCTATTCAATCCTGACTTTTTTTTTATATGCACTGAAATTGTCACACTTGGTGTAAGCTCATAATGTATACATCTGGGAATAATGTTGCATTGTACTTGGGATGTAGGTTATTTGCCTGTATCTCAGAGGGATCAGCTGACGATTAAAGAATCCCTTGTGCATCTAAGCATCTCAGACAGCTTGGAGCTTTCTCTTAAATTTTATTTATACATAACAAGCAGTTTGAGCCTGAATTATTTACACGGGATAGGGAAACAACAGGAAGGACACACAAGTAAAAAGCCTTTGTATACACATGATTACTGGAGGACCTGATTACTTATCAGGAAGACTGTATTCACCTGGAGAGTTTATTATGAAGATGACAGAAAATGGATCAAATAGGTGTGCATCCTCCTACAAAGTTGTCATAATTCTGAGGTCCAATAGCTGTCAATCTCAAATTCCATACAAACCTCTGAGAAATTAAAATGTGTAGTAAGTATACATTGCTGCAATGAGGCCTCATTTTAGCTGTCTTTGAAAATGAATCTTCCCAAGACAAATATCCACTCACCCTAAGGAGTCTTAGTCTCATCAGTGACAGGACGTACATACTCTGTCTTCCCCAATAACTGATTGAGCCTGTGAAGGAAAACTAAACTACTAAATAACTTTATGGACTAGGCCCTTGGAGACTTAAAATAGTACTTTAACTCTAAACCCCCTCTTCCTGTTCGTATTGTGAATTTCAGCCCGCTATAAATTGCCTCAAGGTCTCTGAAGTCATTATTTACAACAGGGGATTTCTGGTGAATCAAAGATTTCTCAGCATCCACGTAAAAACAATTTACAAGAAATTATTCTTTTTTTTCTTGGAAGGAAGGTAATAACATTTAAATTGTACATTTTTCCCATGGGTCTTAACTGTTACAAATTGCTGAATCTGGTACTCCAACAGAGGCAAGGCTGCCAGAGCTCCATGTCCCCAGCTCCAGCTAGGAGTAAATCTGAGTGTGTGTTCCCAGCAGGCACATGTACACATATGCACAGTACATATACACATGGTTGACTGCACAGATAAACACTGACAGAAAACATGTAACTTGCTCAAATGCAGACAGCACCAGCAGCTTTGTTCTATTCCCTTCTCTCAGCATAGAGACCCACTAGCAGAATATATATTTGTATATGAAAATATATATATATGTAATGTGGATGCCTTCAGTAACCTGCCTTAGAGATGCAGCAGCTGGCCCTTGGGTCCCCTGGTCTCCCAGTTCCATGGACACATTCTTTCCATTATCCATCCCAGATTTATGGCAGTACTAGGAGCTGAACTGAAGATTCCATGGACTCTGGTCCTTTCAGTAGCCAACAAGCAGACCTTTTGTTCTGTCCTGCATCCAGCCTAGAATTAGGACACCTCCAATGCCTTACTCCCAAGTCTCTCATCCTGCTTTCTGGATACTCCACCTTGATGTTTCCCAATGCTCACACACTGATATAAGCAACCACACTGTGTACAGGAACCTCAGTCTCTCCAGTTGCTAACTCCCAGACACATGGTCTCACTGCTGGCACTCAGATCAAGTCCCTCATCCAGGAAATTAGAGTTTATAATAAGAAGAGGCAGCAATGACAATCAGGTTCAGGGCATACCCACACATATAAAAATCCCTTGTTCAATATCCCAGTGCTGTTTCTAGTACCCCAAGTCAGTGATATCTCACAGCCTGAGAGATGCCTTTGAAAGATGTTCCTACTAAACAACTGATGCGGGGTGCCCCCCAGTCATCGGGGCTGAGTCTTCTCTAGGATAGACCTGGGGGTCAAGTGCAGGGGTTCACAACTCTGACTGGGACATTGGGGTGACCCTGCCCACAAAAGAAATGATGTTCTCCTTCATGTGTGTAGCTACAAGCCTTTTATCACATAACCTAACAACATTAACTGTGGTGATGGGACCAGCAAACCATTTGTTAAGGTCCCTAAATAACTCAGCCAAGAAAAAAAAAGAATGCTTTTTATGGTAACTGACTTTGATTTCAGAATAGATTATTAGTTGGCACATTATAATCACCACTCCCTTGCCTGCTATATTATTTCCTAGTAAACAGAAGAAATTAATTTAGCTTTGTATCTTTGGGTAGTTTTGGGGCTTCCATTCAAGCTGTTGTTTTTGGTTTTTCAGTAGTCTGGAGATTAAAGCATACACAAAAATCAAGCTGTGATCACAAAACTGAGACTACAAAAGAATTTTCTTATGGTTTTTGGAAGGCTGAAATAAAATCAGAATATTCTTATTGGCTGCAGGAAAATATTTTTGTACAAAAAGGTATTTTTACACAGCCTGTTCTTTGCAGTGAGGCTGATACACTCATCACATCTTGAGTGATAATGGCACCATCTCTGACTCTGCAAAACCTTTAATGTTCCCAGAGTAAATGCTTCACTTCCATCCTAAAGATAAAGATTTAGAATTTCTGAACATGGTACATATGAAGAGCAAACTTCTATGTCTTTAAGAATACGCATTTCAGATTATTTAGCATCTCCATAGGATGATCAATAATTTGTCCATTGGTAGACAATATTGCCCTAAAATTTCTCAGAAGACCCTCATGCACTGACAAGGACCACTTGACAGCATACAGAAAGCTCTTTCCTCCCATATGTAGTATACGGGGAAAGTTGTGCAACATTCCCAGTACAACAAAAAAATTCATGTGAAAAAAAATGTATCTGTAACAATACAGGAACTGAGAGAATAGATCAGGTCAAAGGTTCAGCGACAAACAGTCTATTGAGAGGGCACCAGTAAAAACTACTTCAAAGGAAGTTGCAATAGCCTAAAATTATTAGTGGTGAAATAACATATTCCCAGGAAAGCTTAGTGTAATCACCAAGGTTTACATAATGATGAAATTTTGCTGTAAAATATGAGCAAAATAGAAACATAAAAAGTGGCTTTAAAGTAGTTCATTACTTTTTGCTTGTCTGAAAAACAAATACATTGTTAGAATTTAAATTATAATCAGGTTTCTTAACATTTCTTCATAAATTATAAGATTAATAAAAATTTCCCTGAAATGCATTTTTCAGATCATGATTTATGCATTTTGTATTAAAGATATGTGTTTTCCACCAGCTGAGAAGATTAAAAGGGGTGGATAGTACAAAAATACTAAAATAAATAGTGCAAAAATAGTACAAAAATATATGACTTCACTCTCTTTGTAGGACCACAGAGAATCTGAGCAAACCCATGACCACTCAAACCTTCCTCCAAATCACTTCTAACATTTTATCCAACATGAATAGCACAATATCAATTAATTATTATAAATTATTATCTATTATTTAATAAGTATTATTAATTATTGAATTAGGAGTTGTTTTTTGGTGTCATTATTAAGTTGAGACTGTTGTTAATGCACTCTCAGTTGCATGGCAAAGATTTTTAAAAGGCTCACAATCAAGTCTTCAAGATAATGAACCTGAAGTACTGAAGCAGCTCTTGCCTGCAATCATGTTCATGATACTTGGAGGCATATCTTCTTAGAAATTGCTTGGTCTTTTGTATTTTGATTGTCCCTCAGCAGAATGCATTCGGGATTCATCATCAATATGACATTATTTACCAGTTGTTACCATGGAGTCACTATAGGTACTTTTTGTTCACGAACTGATATAGGGAAAAAACACCCAAAACTCCCTCAAAGAAACTATCCCAAAAAATGCAGCCACAAAGACACTTATATATTGCAGGAGCTAATGTGAGGAAACAATGGCTTTTTAGCAGTGATGTTAAATGCCTTTTTAAACAATATTTAGTAGCTACCAGAAGTCTAAGTGGTAAGCATCTGTGTGTGGTGCTATGCGAGGGCATTCCAAGGAGTGTTTGATACTTCCCAAAACAGTAGTAAAATCTAAGAAAAAACAGGTGTTTTCTGTTCACTTTATAATATTCATCTAATAAGCATGGACAATTGATTTTTTGATGATGTTCACCCTAGATCTTAAAAAACAGGAGTGCAATATCATCAATAAAATTTACTTTCTTACTGTATAATTATTACATAATAATTACTACTTGTGTGGGTTTTGAATCATTTTCTTTATCCATCACATTTTTTTCATTGTGAATTTGTTTTTGCTTTACAACATGCAATAAAACCATAAATCTTCTGGGCCATCCAGTTTCTGAACAACTCTAGTGTTCTATTCTGGTGAGGATTTTGGAACTCAGCATGCTGGATGTGGGACTATCTCTCTCAGCTAGAAGAGGGAGCGATGCCTCGGCCATTTTCCTTATCACTGACAGTGCAGTTGGTGGACTGTGCCACTGAATTAATACATATTTAATGCTGTGTACTCTTCATAGTGGGCTATCGTCTGTCTGAGCCTGAGGTGAAAGCTGATGACTTGGCAGATTTCCCCTTTGCTCTCATGTTAGTCTGTCAGCCTTCTTACTCAAAAAAAGATACTAATAAATTATAGTACTACTGACAGCTGCTTCTGCCTACTGCTAGGCTTGTCAGACTCTGTTATATCATTGACAGATAAAAGAACTGTACAGTTTTCAAAATAGTTTCCTCCAAATAGAAACCACAACCACTGCCACCCACTCGTCCTTCCTGATTTCTCATCACCCTCCCCTTTGCAAACTAGGCAAGTGGGCAGAAATGCAAAGCAGTGCACTGAGAGCTATGCTGAAGCAGGCCCTTTTTGACTCATCCAGTGCTGTGAGGGAAAAGAAAATGTATCATTCTTATAAAATGGTGGATTTTGGATCAACACTGGCTGTCATTTAAGCCTCTGGAAGTGCAGGCAGGAGTGTGCATGTTCATATATGTACACATGGCTTTGTGTATGTGTGAGAAAGAAGGCACAACACAAACACAAGGGGAAAAACATTGTGTTTCACAAAATACTCTTTCAGGAAGACAGATTTACTGAAAAATTACTTCAGTACAAAAAGGAGAAAAAAGCATACTTCTCTGTATAAACCTTATCAAAAACATAATAATAATGCATCAATACAGTTGACAACCACTTCTTTTTATTCTTTAGGCACTTCCGAAATTTTTATGTCAAAAAATGAGTCAAGGAGCTAATATTTTAACTGTCTGTTTTTCTTGAAAATCAGCCTAAATAACTTTAGCAAGGAATTCCCTAAATAGAGCTCTTGTTTTTTCACTGGAAAATATTGATTTATCAAACAGAAATGTGTTGTGAGAATGCTCTGGAGTCCATTAACTTCTGTAAAAGTGAAAACTGTAAACAAACTTCTCCAGCTGGAGGAGCACATTTCTTGGGATGTTAGGTCTTGAGGTTCAGTTTCTTGGTCTTCTCCTTAGAAGTGCTTTCCAGGTCCTCTAGCTCTCAACAAACCATTCTGAGTCTTTCTTAGCCTAAGGGAAAAGTAGATGGATAGAAGGGCCATAGTCACAGGAAATATGATTGCATGTGTCTGATGCTGTGGAACAGACCTACAGAACCTGAAGTGTGCTGTGCTCTCAAGAGTCCTGCAGTGGTACTACATCATGGTGCTGTGCTCTCAAGAGTCCTTGCAGTGGTACTACATCATGGTGCTGTTTATCGATTGGTAAATATTGTCCTTACTTAATATTTGCTTTTATTTTACAAAATATCCTTTATTCTTGCACATGAATTTCCTGCTATCTTGGTATTCGTTCCTTCAGTTAGATGCAAAACAGATGGTCAGATTAATTTTTCTTCCCATGTGTGTGTTCTTGCTCTTATGATTCAGATTCCCTGCTTTGCTTGAGGGCAAGGTAGACAGTAAGAGCAGCCACAGCCAGTTAATAACTTGTGTCTTGATTTTAGTTTCGCATACACTTTGATAATGTGATCCATCTCCTAGGAGACAGTGAACACTAGCAAGAAAACAAAGTGTACCTGTTCAAAAGCCAGTAGCAGAAAAGCTGTTATACATTTTGTTCGTATTGACAGTAGCTGCAAAGTAGGAATGATCTACTTCATTTGTGTTCCACTACTTAAAAACAAAGGCGCCTTTTGCTGTGAGAAATTATAATATCAAATGTTAGTGATAGCACAGATTTTGAAACTGACTTTAAATTTTCTTTCTTTTTTTTTGTAAATTAACATTGAGTCTTAGTGAGCACACTCATGGTGCTAGTGAACACCAGGTTATGCTAAATACAAAATTTTCAAGAGTTTTGATAATACTTATAAGTAAAAGCACAAAAACATACTGAAAGTAGAAAAAAATAACGGTGAATTTTAATAGCACAGACTTTTAGGAAAAAATATCTTTCTGAAATAAACATTTTTGATGAAGATACTCTATGAAAAACTTCATAGTTGCTGATGATATTAATGTTGGTTTTGTTTGTTTTTTTTTTTTTAATTTGCTTAAAATTGAAGAAGGAGTCATAAAATGGAGTTATAGCCTATTTATTAATTCTATTTTTCTTACAGTATCTGGATAGCAGAGTCTGACCAGACCCTTCTCTGACAATGAGTTTCTTCAAAATGACATGTTAGAACAACACCTTGGTCTCATGATTAGGAAGTTCATAAAACATTTGCAGTCTTATAAAGTGAATGTTTCTGTAAATAAGGAATTGGGATTTAAATACTTGTGAAGTAATTAGCAGCTGAAAAAAAAAGTCCCTAAATTATATTGCCAAAGCTCTCAAAATTAGTGGATTAGTCTTCTGTGATTTTTCTTACCTAAACAGCAAGGTAATGAATAAAAATTAGAGAAAATTTTGTTTAAACAGGGAAAAGGTCTCTCTCCCGTCCCCCATCCCCCGTCCCCCTATCCCCCTTTAGCAGTCAGGAAGCCTGGTCTATGTAAGAAAATGTGGACAGTTCTATCTTGGATGGACTCAAACATGCTATGAAGTTTTAAATATTTTAGGGGGAAGAATTTTTAATCAGAAATGTATGTCAACCACAGAGGTTTACATAGATGTGCAAAAAGGAAAAATTATGATTATTACAGTCTCATGTATTTCAAAAAGTAGTAACTTGGAGTTATAAGGTTGCATGGGGACAATTTCTGCCTGTAGTGCAGCATAAAATTTTACTCTCAAGAAATTAAAATCTTTTTTATATCTCTTCCCTTCGTAAGATATTGCAACTTAAATTAAAACTTCATTTATTGGTGTATTTTATAGCTGCCTTAGCAAATACTGAAATATATTGGCAGGTACTTGAACATATTGAGCAGATTCATTGCTATACGTAGAAAACACATAATGATGTTGCGTGGCATACTGTAAGTTATGGAATGAGTTCTGAAACCTAGGAGGGCCCTTATTTAACTGAGAAAAGGACTATAAGAGTGCATGTCACAGACTTCATTGACAGATATCACTGCTAGCTCATGAGTCCTTCATCTGCTTTGTGAAAAAGGCAGGGTGAAGACTCCTAAGTGATTCACTGTGAAATAGTTTTGTAAGTATCCAGCTTCTACTTCTCAAAGGAATATTTTCTCATTTGTTGAACTAGCATGAAAAAGAAAAGGTTTAAACCAATCTGAAGAATTTTAGAAAATTTTTGTATGTGTTCAAGAATTTTATTATGGTTTATATTTAGATAAGTATAGCTCCCTCTTATATTATGCCAATGCCCATTCTGTTATGCACAAATCAGAAAATTTCAATTCATTTTAATAGACTATTATCCATTAAAAACAAGAATATTTTTTCTGTGTTTTATATAGGAATTGTTACCTTAGAGTCTTAAGTGCAACTATTCTTTCTCTAGGCCTGTCTAGATTTCTTAAAGTGGAATATCTTTATATTCACATTTTTACAATTGCCCAAATTAACTACTCACTTTTAAAAAGGTTTTCAGAAGAAAACTGGTCATACAAATAGATAACTAACCAAGAGTTAATTATTTAATATATTCCACACAGTTTTAGATTTATCAATACCACCAAGAGGGATCTCAATGGGGTCTGTAATGACTTAATACCACATGCTGCGTTTCATGCTCATGCAGCTTTGATTCTTGTGCTTTCTTACTGTTTGACTTCCATGAAGCATAGAAGGCATTTAAGCCTTGCTCATTTTTTAAATTGCTCTCCAAATGCACCTAGAGTTAACAATATTCTTGATACATATTTTAATTGTGAAGCTGTCTATATGTGATGTTCTTGATTCTCTGCTGTCTGTAGTACTGGATAGTAAAAATTGCATCTTTCAAACACAGAAATTCAGTTCATACAGCAACCTGTTGTTCATTCCTTCTTTTGTGAACAAAATTTTACTGTTTAGCATTATGTATCCTGGAAGTCATACTAAATCACACTTGTTATATTAATAAATGATCATTATTCAGCTTCATTTTTCTCACTGCAATACTATTCATAAATGCAAACTACTGTGTGTTAATACTTTTCTGTCCACTGTTTGGCCATTTCTCAATATTTATCAAACAAGATATGCATATTTTTCTCCCTCTGTAATGCAGATAAAGTCAGTTACATAAAATACAGCTCTAGAATATGTACAGGATTTATCACTTAATATTCTCTGTGACAGCTAACCTCAGTCAACATGAAGTATTTTCTGTTGTTAAGACAGCATGAAAAAAACTTGATATAAAAAATAAGACAACTATGATAAAATAATGTCTTCTTCTTTTTTGCATTCCTCTCAGGTTGTGTTACTGTTGATATGAAATTATGGTGTCCCAATTGGTTCCCCTCTTAACTTTTTGTGCACCCTCAGCATACTCACTGGTGAGGTGGGGTGACAAGCAGAAAAGGCCTTGACGTTGTGTAAGCACTGAGCTGTGAGCAGTGTAAACACTGCTCAGCAATAACAAAAACATCCTTGTGTTATCAACACTGTTCTCAGCAAAAATATAAAGCATACTTCCATACAAACTACTATGGAAAAAAAATTAATACTCCAGTCAAAACCAACATACTTACCAGAATTAGCAGTGTTATATTATCCACTGTTCTCCTATAAATAAATAGTATGGCTAATTGGGCTAGGTGGAAATTGTAAATAATTTATAAATATATAAAATATCAGTAAGTTGTTTATCATCAGTAAATTTCTGTTGAAGGTTATCTCTATACGCAATAAGTATGTAGTGTTTCTATCTTAAACTCCACTGACTTGTGTTTCTGAGAAATAGCTGAGAACTGCAAAGACAAATCTGTTTGTCCTTCTAAGATTTACATATAAAGTTCCAAACAATAATTTATTTACATGATAGTCCATTGTTGTGTCATCTTGAAGTTCTGTTATCTAAACTCAGCATTCTAATGTTTGGAAATTATATATGAAGGTTACATCAAATAGCACTGTTTTATAGCTGTGTCTGTAAGGTAATCTGTGAAGGACAGCAAGAGAAAAAAAATAATAAGAGAAGCTTTTTCTTCTGACATTAGTTGATTTATATGGAGTTCCATGGAAGTAAATCATCATGCAGCTAAGCCTCTTCTCATTATTAAATCAAGTAATATAGATTGACTGTAGTAATTAGAGTACTCTAGGTTCATTCCAGATACTAAGGAAGGAACAATATGTGGAAAGACAAGCATTGATAGGTTAGGAGAGAAAATTATGTTTTTCTCAGTTCACTGTTACCAGTATCCAGGGATACATATTTTATTAAAAACTGAACTGTGAACTACAATGGGACTGTGGACACTGATGAGAAAGTTTGAATCAGTCATTTGAGCTACATCAAAAAAAGCATTAAATAATTTTGCAGAGCAGATATAGATGAAAATCTGAATATAGTAAAGAGATACGATACACCACTACTGTGAAAGCAAAGAAGAGAGACGTATAGAGAGCTGAGTTAAATATATAATGGTAGATTAGGTACTAGTAGGGAAGTTTTAATAGAAGACGGTATCATTCAAACTGATAGGTATAGGGGCTTCTGACGAGGTCATGAGGTGGGGATAAGCTTAACTTTAAACACAGGTGAGATAAGCAGCACAGCAATTTCCATTCATACTTTTATGGTGTGAATAAAATATTCTGATCATATCTTCAGATTCCAACAGGGAAAAAGTCTTGCTCAGCCCTCTCAGACTTTTTAATCCTCTTCACTCTTAGTCTGTCCAGATGAGAATAGAGTTTATAGAAACTACACAAATTATTCATCATTCATTTCTCCAATGTGAGGAAAAAACCCCAACAAACCACAAAACCAACCAACCAAACAAAAACAGAAAAGGAGAGTAGTGTCATAAGAAGAATTTTAAAAGAGTTCAGAAACGTCTTCAAGAGCTGCCCTGACAATTCAGTTCAACTGGAAATGCAGTAAGGTCTGCTGGATAACCTCTTCTTCATAAGATACTGAACATTAGTTCATGTAGGGCTATTTAATAAATGAGACATGACTTACAACTCTAAACACTTTTTTTTTCTTTCTAATTTCAGAAGTTACATACATAACAAGAAGTAAAGCCTGTTTGTGACATAAGTAGAAATTCTGTGTACGATTTGCATATGCTTTAGAAAATCCCGATGGTGCCATTTCCAATAACATTTTGTCCTTCTACTCCATCCCATAGTAATTAAAACATAAGTCTTGCATATTTAAACACTGGCTAGCTTTACACAGAGAAATACATCCTATCAATCAGTTATGACCAGTCTACCCTTTGATGAAATTCCTTATTCATCTACAAAAGCAAAAACATTCTGAATGATAAATACCTATTTTTGAGGAATACCACACGACTTTATTTTTTATAGCAATTTATTGTTTGCTAATATACTACATATGCTCTTTAACTGAATTTATTTGAATTTTTAGTTTTTTACATTTTAGTGACATACTGTGATCAACTGTCTATCAACTCTGATTTATTTATTGACCAGAAAAAAACTTAGTGACGTTCTAAACTATCTGGTTTTTTTTTTTTTTGAAAGCATTTCATATAAGCTATGAAAAAATAGTCTTATATTCAAGAAATGCTTTATTTAGAGATAATACTTGTAAATGTACACTGATTAAAAATCACTCAGGGCTGGGGAGGAAGGTGAAAGTCAAAACAGGTCAAGTTTTCCCATCACCTGCTATCATCTACATTAGCCGTTTTATATTTTTCTTCTTAGGCTCAATGCAAGCCTGCATTAGCACCACTGAGGCATTCAAGGACTTCTGCTTTCTTCCTGTTTGCTTTGACCTCTTCTGCCCATTCTTTGGCTGCATGTTTTCACTGGATAGGCAGGAACAGCCAGCAAGCCTAAGGCACAGTACTGGGTATATTGTCAGCAAGAAAAATATACCAGAGAATGAAACAGATGTGTGGAACAAGTCAAAGCCATGGGAAAGAATTCAGAGGAATTAAATTTTCGGGGCTGGATAGAATTTTTAAAGTGTCATTCAGTTACTCTTTGAATCTTTCCTGATGCTATCTATATGTCCTGAATATCCTGCCTGGAATTCATCCAATATTCCAGAAAGGTTGAAGTCGTCCTCAGATTATGTATTGTATTTGCCAGTGGGTGAGTTGGACACTTTAAAGGACATATTAATGGCAATGAAGGCTTCTTTAAATGGCAAAATCTATTTTGTACACACAAAAATATTTATAAATGGAACCATCTAAAAAGTCCCAGCTATTTTATTGGAGGCACTGTCTGTTTCTTGAAGGTGGGCATTTTTTCAAGATATTTGTTTTCCAAAAAAGTAGGCAAGATCATCAGCAGACTGTTATAATTTTGTTTGTTTGTTTGCTTTCCCAAGCTAAAGTAGAGCCCTGATAAGATTCTGCTCTGGAATCATATTCTGATCACTGAGCTTTGAAAGGATTTTTGGAGATCACGTAGTCCAACTTCTTGCTCAAAGTTAAACCTGGTCCCTCTGGATCCTGGCCAGCCAAGTTTTGAAGACCTGAAGCACTGGCTACTCCACAGTCCTTCTGGACTGTTTCCTCTGGATCTAGAGAGAAGTTCATATAGATGTTCCCACCTGGAAGGGTTAAGAGTCTTTTTCACCTTCCTGACTAACATCTTCTGGGTGGACAAGCTTTAGCTCTGAGAAGACCTACTGTGTTTCTTAATATGAATCTGTATGTACTTCAGTATTAAGACTTGTTTAACAGCTTATGAAATCAGAACTGTTCTTTCACACAATATTTCTGGTTGGTTTGTTTCACTGAATGAATTACAGAATAAATGTCGTCCATAAAGTTATTTTAAATTTTTTTTTCCTAAAGCGTTTTTGTTAGTTTACTTCCTGGTAATAATTCCTCAAACTCGGTTCCTGGCTCAGGTCCAAGGGTCAGCAGTCTGTATACCAACAGATGTCATTCTTCTTGCAATACAGATGCAACATCCTAGCAGTCCAGATTTGTCAAATCTGTATTCTAATAACAGTGTATAGAGACAACATAATACAGTATCCTATTCTTCAAACTCTACAAAGTTGTTCTCTTTAAGTAGGTCTTCTTCAAGCACCTGTTAAGAACTAATGCTTGAGTCTAGCTGGAATAATAAGGGTGCATAAATCCTTTAGTGGGCACGTTCTGTTCCGGATGATTCTGGTTGTTCATACTGGCAAAGCAGAAGTAGTATTATGCCTTTAGGTTATAAAGACATATAGGTCTGGCTGTTGAGCTCTGAAGCAACAGGCATTGAGACAGCTTAGGGAAGAAAAATCTTCCTGCAACAGAAAGAAATAATTGGACTTAAGTGAGGGAAGATGCAGAGGAAATATGTTCTCGCAAATGAGGGCAGCAACACGCTGCTGACATAAGAGGACTAGATTTTTGAAAAAAGGAAGTTATGATGTAAAAGGCCTGTGCATACCAGGGGAAGTTCCAGCTACAAATTAGGATAAGCACATAATGGATAAAGTGTTGAACAGATCAGCCCACCAAAAAACTTAGATAAGTTTTGGTTAAGCAGAACGCTTTAGCCCATTTTGCATTTGCATCAGGGCCTGGTCAAACAACCTGGTGCCATGACTGCACATGGACCTGTGATCTTCTTTTGTAAGTAATACAAAAGCTGCTAATTTTTTCACCTTCCTAGAACACTGATTTATGACCAGTTAATACCTTAACTTTATTTTCAGTAACCTATTAAACCATTTGTATGATGCAAAGGTTTTATACATGTATATTTTGCCTTCATATTTATTACTTATTTTTGGGGAAAAAAAAATCCAACTAGTACAGTATAATTTCTCTGAACTTGCATTATTAAGCATGTGTATACAGGTTAAAAATATAAGTTTTATTTTAGTTTTCACTTATCAGTACTGAACTTATAGACTAGGTCAAATAAAGATATAACAAAATTAAGTTTCAGAGAAACTTCTTTTACACTTTATGTGACATCGGATTAAGTTGGTTTTATTACAGTCATTAAAACCTGAGTACAAATTCAGCTAATATTATGAAACTGTTGAAAACCCTGGAAGAATATGGATGCAAGTAAACCCATGTTTTAGCCTGTAATACCTGTGAAGAAAAAAAAATGGGGTTTGATTTCTTTCTTCTATTTTTCACCATTGTTTTCCCTCTGTATAGTGATGAAAACATGCAGTGGTCCCAGGAACAGAGGCATTATACATGTTGGAACACCACCCTTTCAAAAGCCTTGCAGGGATTTAATGAAGGAAAACAGCAAGAAAAACTTTATTCCCACCCTTAGTAATCTCAGATGCTTCCCCCACATGCACCTAAGCCTTCAGAGTTGTCTAGCTCTTAGTGAGGGCAGAAGCCAGGTTCTGTGTAAAAACCTGCAATTTCATCCCAGTGACACTACTATAAACTGCTTTAGATGTTTTTTTCATTTGTTTCCATCACATATTAATACATCTTCAGCCCCTTTTTAATTACCCGTGACTTCCCTGTGACTTTCACACAGCAGGCCCTTGATCTAGTCTTCATCTGTCACTCCAAGAATAGGGATCCACCCTCCTGTTGTGGAAAGCCTACCAAAGCAGCAACCTGGAGAAAGTAGTTCCTTTCATCTCCTGCTTAGCAAGAAAAAAATGAAATGAAAAAATACTTAGATAAAGAAAATCTGACAATTGGAAAGGACTCATAAGGAAAGCAAAGGGAGAAGGAAGGAGAGGTCCATCTGCTTCAGGCAGGATCTAGAAGACTGACATAGATCCAAACACAAAAATCAATTAGATACACCAAGCAGAGATGCAATGCACCAGGGGAAAAGGGAAAAAAAATCCTGTTTTACACAGAGATAGAAGCAGAGGCAAAGGGAAGTAAAAACACACCCACATCTTTCTCATCAGAAGCAGTCTGAGGGTAATCCACACTAATCACTTCAAAAAACAGAATCAGATCCTTGTGGAATTCTGCATGAGTCTCAATAAGTTCACAGTTCAAGATTTCAAATCCTGAAAGGAATGAGTTTCTCGCAGCCATCACATGCTTTCATTCCTGAATCCACAGAAAGACAAGCTAAACTTTTTATTTGCAGAGGAGGTGGCAGTAAAGGTAATTAGATCAGGCAGACAGAAAAATCAGGCAGCTGGATAACTTGCATGGCATGCAGAATTCTCTTTAACTCCTTTCTCTACTCAGAAGCTCTACAAAACCATGTTAGAGCCATTATCCCCTGAAACTTCAATAATAACATAAACTTGGACAGAAACTTAGACAATAACAAAACTGTTACTGAAAATTGTTCAGTCAGGTATCACAAAGAACTGAAAGAAGAATTTTATATTAATTGATCTAGTGAATTTAGCCCTCTTCTACATGTTGAGAACAGCTGCAGAAAAATGTTTCAATACTTAACATTAAATAAAGGGACTGGAAATGGAATGGAAATATGTAACCTTTGGAGGAACTAAGGGATAGAATGGTGTCTCTTTACAGCTGTGGACAGTAAATTATTACAGACTCAAGACATCTAATGCATCCTGAAACTTCTTGGGCTATAGTGAGAATTCATCCATCACCCAGGATAGAATTCTGCATAGAGTTTGGATTTTCTGTGGTAGAGACGTGCAAAAATCAAGATGCAAAGTCAGCAGCTAAATTTCCTGGGCAGAACACAGCTACCTACACTCTTCTATGGCACCAAGTGGGTTGGTTGTTCCTAAGAAGCATTCTTTTTAGGTGTCAAAGGTCTGGATCTGCAGAAAACCTACTGCACAAAAAACCTGATGCAACTATCTTCATAAGGATGTTTGAAGTTCATGGCTTAGGCATTTGTTAGTGATGTGCTCCCTCATGGGCCCCATTGACTAGGCATTCTCTGAGCAAAGCTAATACATATCGACAATGCTGAGTTCAGCAGAAAATGCAAGTCACAGTCCATTTTATTCAAAAGTATGGACAGACATTCTTGCGGTAAAGGTCTTCCTGCCTTGTGAGCAGAAGCTATTTCCGAAATGAGTTTAATAGGAGAGCAAGCCACAGCAAATAACACTCCAGTTTTGTGCTATAAGCATTTTGAGAAGGAGATAGTACATCTTATGCCCATGTTATAGATTGCAACTGGTTTTATCTTGTATTTGCTTAATTTAAAATACATAAAAGACATCTTTGGCAAACAAAAACCATTTACACATTTAATTAGATATCCGAACTTTAACGTTTCTTTATCAGCCTTCCTTTTTTTTTTGTTTGTTTTTTTTTTTTTTTTTTTTGGTGGATGATCTTTGCTGGCTTCCCC
>NDXB01008935.1:0-15860 GCA_002631895.1 Agapornis roseicollis
AAGTCAAAACACCAGCTGCTAAAGAGAAGAAAAACTGACTGCAACTGCTGAACCCAGGACACTGAAAAAAAAAAAAATCTGTGATTTTCCTGTGTTTTAGTTTCACCATTTTATGACTTTACAAGAGATTTTGATTTTAGATTTAGTATTTTCTTACTATTTGGAAGAAAATAAATTTAAAGAATTTCCAAAATGAAGAACAAAAAAGATTTGATATAGTGCTACTATCCAAATTTTATTCTTTAAAGGATGTACAGAATAATTTCTTCAATTTCAATTTTAAAGATTTTATCAAGTATCTTATAAAAGTATTTAAAATTCAACTTGTGCTGCTTACAGTTACACAGTGGACTGTTTTCTTAATAGAATGCAAATTGTTTAAACTCCATTTTTAACTTAAAACTATTTCACATTTCTTCACAAATTACTTCCAGCATTTTTTCTCCAACAGCTACTAATGCTGGATGTTCTTTACTTTTTAGTGTGTAATTTTTATTAGCAAAAATATTTAGAATTCTGAAAACAGGAAAGGTGTCACTTAAAAAGACCAAGAAATTAAATGAGTCAATGTGATTGCTGAGTAACAGGTAGGATTATTTTCCTCATTTAGATGTCTCTCTCTTGTTTTGGTTTGTGCTTTAAAGACTCAGTAGAAAGTACATTTCCAGGATTACTTGAAGAATAGCTTACTTCAAAAATATGCTTGTATAGAAATATATTAGTACATATGAATATAAGAAAAAAATAAAGGCAATGCAGTGTAAGTTTCATGAACAGTCTTGCTTTGAAACTGCAAGTCAAGCCATAAATACACAGATGTTTTGAGGTTTGCATCTCAGAATCTTGAAAGATAAATGATTTATATATTTTCATTTTATAACCCTCTTTATGATTGCAACAGAGTGAGGTGAAATGTTCTGTAAGTTAATAAGTTATGAGATGTTGAAACATATGTTGAAAAGCTCAGTGTCTTGAATTCCAAGCTCAGTTGTTCTGGCTTATTCTTTACAGATGGGCAGACATAACTTCTGTTTAATATATTTTGCATTATCAAATATTATTATTAATCCCTTAAGAAGATGTTCAGAAACAAAAGCTTATGCAAATTCTCTGAAAAGATAGAAACAAAGCTGCATGATCATTCTTAGCTGTATTTCACAGAAACCTCATGACATAAGGAAATACTAAGTGTTAGTAGTAAGCAAGAACTGGTAGAGAAGTTATTTCACAAAATTATGTAGAAGTCCAGACACATCCAAATCTTCGGAAATTCAGAATCTTCACATTAATTGACTTCACATTACATATGGTGCCAAGCCAGTTGATTACAGTGACAAAAGATTTTCCAGTAGCATTAGATTATTTTCATTTACTGTTAGACCAACAAGTTGGCTTAAGATAACAAAATTAACAAATTCGTGCTATTAGTTTGATGTAAAACCCAAGAATAAATTATATAACCTGTTCCATTAGAAAAGCCACCTGTTTCTGTTTTCTGTTAGTGAACATAAACTTTTTATTTCCCTGTATTTTTTCCTTTCTCTAATAATTTCTCCCTTTTTCTTCAACCTACCAAAACCCAAACTCCCACACTGCACTCTGGTAAAAATATGACACAGTAGCTAGTAGGAAAATCTTAAACACAGTCATGTCTGTTTAAAGCTTGAAAATCTGTATGGAGCAAACTGTCAGCTAACTGTAGTAAGGGGAATTCCAAGATGGATGCGATCCCTATCAAAACAAAGGAAAGCACCATAAAACCACAGTAGTTTCACCTGACTTAGAAGAATATTTTGCCTCCTCTTCAGAAACTACATTTTGTTTTGTGAAGTTTCCTAGGAAACAACATAGTCCTTGACCACCTGAAATCAACCATACCAATTCTTCACAGGTATAGAACCTTATAGTCTAAATACAGAGTCAGTTGTTGCATTTGTATTCCATGGAAGCTATGATACAGAGGCAAAGTTTCAGGAACAGAACAAGCAAAGCGTGACAGTGCTGTTTGCTGTTTTGATATAGTGCTTGCAATATCGATTCATAGGTTTTACTCCATCATTGGTACAGATGTGGTCCTTTAGAAGAACATCACCCTTTTAAAGAAAAAGGAAATCAATGAAAAGTCCCAGGAATATAAAATACAGTTGGTTCACAGAGATGTTTCTGTAAGTGGATGATAAACCAAGCATTGCATATTAATTATATGGGGAAGGTACAGAAATGCGACAAAGGGAGGAATAAAGTGTGGTAAGTAATGCTGGCAGAACAGAGAAAGATTTAGAGCTTCAATCTGACATGGTGGAGAATAGGGATTGACTGAAAAAAATCATGGTAAGGGTGACGTGATAAAAGCAATCAACAAGGAACATAATCTGCAACACCTCTTAAGGTTCTTGAAGAAAACTGAATATAAGTAGCTCTAGGGGAAGAAACAGAATATTCTCAAGATAATTCTGGAGGAAGAATAAACATCAGACATCAATATGGCTTTGACAAGCTGGTCAAGAGAAGTATGAAAGGTGGGAAAAGAAACCCTATCCTATAGACAGAAACAATGATAAGAAAATTGCTATTAACTGTATCCCACATGGAATCATAGAATAGTTAGGGTTGAAAAGGACCTTAAGATCACCAAATTCCAACCCCCCCTGCCATGGGAAGGGACACCTCCCACTAAACCATGCCATCCAAGGCTCCATCCAACCTGGCCTTGAATGCTGCCAGGGATGGAGCACTCACAACTTCCTTGGGCAGTGTGACAGTAATAAATATGCTAAGCTAAAAATAAATAAAAAGCTTTACAAAAGAAAAAGGAATTAAGTGATACATTTGAACAGCAAGTCTAAAGATTATGGGTTATTATATTCTTCTTAGTGACGGAAAAGCATAGTTGGATTCACAGTAATTTCTAATGCTAATTTCTTAGCTAATCATAACATTTAACCAAATGGGAGGAAAAAAGAACTAATAAACTTGATGTCAAATAATGTAAAAGAAAATTGATTTTTTTTTTTCTTGAGCAAAATTCCTGCAACAATTTTATCAGTATCTAAGGTTAGATTGCATGCCCTTTGTGGGAGAGAGACTTTTTTATTTTGTATCAAGTGCTAAAGTGCCATATATATTGACAGTGTTTTATAACTAAGATAATGTTCATAAAGCCATCCTTTACAATCCAAAATGCATTTTCAAGTTGCTATAGATACAGTGGCTTGCTATCTCTCCTCATTATCAATTTAGATTAATTATTCTTTTGCATAGTGAAAAGCTAACTAAGTTATATGGTGCATACTGTCTTTATATTACAGTTAGGAAACCAAAAAGGGGACAGTGAAGAAATTGATGAACATGCATGATTCAAGGCCCTGTGCAAAATGTGTTTTAAGAGATACATTTTAAACCTAGTTGATACATTGGATTTTTCTAATGTTTCTTTTGTTTATAGAAAAACAGATTAGGTATTTTTCTACAGTGCTATATTGCATGTTAAACAAGAATAAATTAACAGCAATCTCTGTTAACAGCAAACCAAAATCTTTGTTCTTTTGCTCACTGTCTCCCTAAAGATGAAAGGAGAGGGCCAGACTAGACAGGAGATTTTTGGACACATCCTTTATATCTCTTCTAAGCAATAACATCATCCTAAAGAAATATTTCCTTTTACAAGGCTTATTTGTTTATTTTCAAATACCCCATCACCTTTGATCAGCAAAGCATTAATGGACCTCAGAGTTCTGTTCACTGATACTGTCATGTTTGCATTAAGGCTCATATTATGATTGATGAGTTTGACATAAGCAGAACAGCTTCTGGTCCAGAGAGAATGTCTTAGTAAGACAGAAGCAGTGGTGGGCATGGTTGATCAAATGCTCTTCTGCTGAATCAGATACGTTGGGAAGGACTTCAAGGTCTTGTTTGCTCAGGAGTATGGATGACATGTGCTTGAGGATTTAGGATTAGGGGAACTGGGGAAATACAGCAGCTCCTGTTAAGGTTATTGGCAGGGTTTCTCATTCTGTCCTTTGCCTTTCCTCACCTCCTGGCAGCCTAGTTGCAGGGCAAAAGAACATCACCAGAATACCCCCTGCTGTTCTGTTAAATTTGGTTATATTTGGCTGGCCAACTGCAGTGAAACAAATATTTGTCTTAAGTAAATATGTCCTACTTATTTCTTATCCAGAAGGGCCTATCTTAGTCACATTATCATGGAAACCATATTTAACCCATTCACTGTGATTGCAGTGGATCCATAGAATTATTTTAGCCTACATGATAATTTGCTGACTTTTTTGTTTTTTTTCTCTAGTTAGTGATAATGGTGATTGGCTCAGGGGAGGATGTGTGTCCTGAGGAAGCTGCGATGGATAGGAGCCAGGGGTAAAGAGCTAAACATGCATTATATAAATAGGGGACTTGGTAAGTAGACCACAAAGGTAATCAATATACTAAATAGTATATGTGTTTAGAGAGAAGTAACCTCCACTCCGTACTTCCACAACAGGTGGGGTGCTTAAAGAGGATGAGAACATACCACGGAAGAGAATCAGGATGAACACCTATAAACAGGACTTAATAAAACAGTGTGTGCTTAGAAAATAAAAATGGTAAATGAAGAACAACTGTAACATCCATAACAACATATTATTTTGACTAAGTTTCACAATCACTGTTTATGGTCTGTAAGTGCCTTGGCTGGAGGCAAACTTGTTCAGAAACATCCAGCAGTGAGACTCATGGCTCTAGTTTCTTCTGTTAGCTCAATGACTAGTATTGATCTACATAGACACCAATGAGCATGTTCTTGGTTGAGATTGAAATTCTCCAGAAGTTTAGATTGGAGGAAAACACTTGACTCTTTCTCCATATTAGAACCAGCTGCAAAATTTAGATTCAGACATATGCAGATTTCTAGTCATCCAACAGAATACAGCTGTACACTTATGGAAATTTGTATACAGAGATACTTTTCAAGTTCATCTCAGAGCAAAATTATGTTTCAAACCTGCTTTCATCTGCAGGATTCTTTGAGATGTTCTCTTATGTAGTTAATCTGGTCTGGCCATAATCTTCTTCTCTGATGAGAAGCATTTCTGAAACTCTAGTATTTTTTCCCCATCTGGTATAGCCTGGAGGGAGAACTACTTTCCTTCATGGAACAGCATTTCTTGTTGGGCATTTATTTTCTTAATCCTGGATCGGATTGAATCCAGAGGCCTTTGGTTGTGGAAATTTAGTTTTAGTCTTGCATGCAAAAATCATTTTGACTAGCATTTTATTATCATTGATATTTACTTCTATGGCAGTAAAGCCACAGGCTGAAACTGTGCTTCTTTCTACTTGGAACAAAGTATAAAGTTATAAACACACATTTAATCATAATCCCACCAACAGTTTACAGACTTCTTCCATGTGAACAGATGTCTTTCATAAAACATTTCTGTCTAAATCGTTTGGGCAAGTAATGATGACCTCACTGTCTTTAACTGAGTCTCCAGGAGGTTTATTCAAGTAAATATGTTACTTTTTAGTGCTTACCAAGAATATTTTCAATTAATTTAATCCCTAAACATACTGCTCTATACATTAGCAATCAGAATAAAAGATTCCAATTGGTAAAATGTATTTAGAAGTTAAACAGTACAGTTAAACAGTATTAATACATATTAATAAATAATAAGCATGCATAGTATGTGTTTCCTAAGCTCTTCCTATCTCACAGTATACTCGTATTATTCATACCTTTTTTTTTTTTCTTTTTGTCTTATTTATATGAGAAGGGCAAGGAACTCTGGAAAAGAAAAGGAAAAAAATATTTTGTTGCTTAAATAGAAAGAGAGCAAGGTACCCATTATTAGAATATTCTATTGACTCAAAATACAAATAAAGGGGTTTCAAAATTTATGAAAAACTGCTCAGCTTTCATGATGTTATTGTTCTAAAAAAGATTAAAACTGTTGTCAAGCACAAAACCAAAATAAAATAGGAGGTACTCCTCCATTCATTCATTCATTGGTGCATGTGGATAACTGTGCTCACTGTGTTTATCAGTAGCGGATTTTTCAGGGGTGGTCAAAGTGCTTTGCATAGATCAAAAAACAATCCAAACAATCAGTGGAAAAAGGTATGTACTGTTGAACAGTTATTCACCCCAAACACATGAGTGTCAGACAAATTGCACAGTGAATCTGTCTCTCTCTTATTGATTATAAAATGGATTCAACATGAAATACGTACCTGCTTTTAAGTCTTATAAAAAGAAGTGAAAGCAGTACCAGCTTTTTTGTTCCAGATATCATAAGAAAATGTCTCATTGTAATAGCAAGATTTATCATGTATACTATATTTCAAATTTGGGTTAAAATCACTGCTATGTTATTAGGCAACAAAAAAGGGGGTGGAATAGGAAGAGACAGAAGTTCAGAAGCCTTCATTTAGAAAAGATGCATTCTGAGAGTAAATTGTGGCACACCTAATCATTAGAAGTGAAAAATAAACCTTCACCTATAAAAAAGCTCACAGTCTGATCTGATAGAAATGTTATTCTTGATTATGGAGCCAATGAAAAAAAAAAACCAACCCAAACCTGAGAAAATGCACTGTTCCATAAATGTCTAGTTTACAAACTCCTTTGCTTGTTCTAACTTAAAAAATAAAAAAATTATCTTGACTACCTAATGAAATTTATTAAAATATGAACGTGACAAAATTTTACCACTTTTCGTAAGTGTTTATAAGCTCATTTATCATAGTCATATGACTACTCTAATTGACACTTTTCAGTTTGTGTTGAAACACATGACATAAATTTAACTGCCAAAGTGTGGGTAAAGCTTTTATCCAAATGTGGATTTGAACATAAAGAAGTAAGGTAGATCCTTTGCCTCAAGGAATGCCTTAAAGGTGGGGTAGCATGAGGGAGAAAAAATGCTTTAATGTGAACTGCTGAGAGAAAGATATAAAGGTCAGCATTTGAAGAGAGAAGAGAGCATATGGAGTGAAACAGGTGAATATAAGCTCATTTTACTAACCCACATGAGCAGAGTAAGACATAGGGAGAAGTCAGTCATATCCAGATGGCATGGGACTTTACAAAAACTTCTGTGCTTTTCACAATTCTTCCAAAAAGCGAGGAATAAAAAGTGTCGCAGTAGTAAAACATAATTACTATGAACAGTAATAAAGCACAAATGTAGATTTTGGGACAGTCAGTGTGAGAAGATACTTTTACAATTTATTTTAAGTGGCTCAAGAAAGACTACTTCTTCAGGTAAGAATAATCCCATTTGACTTTAAAATAGACAATTAAATTAAATATGAACTCCATCGCAAAAGTAAATATAAAGTAAAAAATGTGAAATTTTACTCTCATAGAAGACTGAAAACAGTCATGGGTTGCTCAGAAAACTAGTAATTTATATTCTGAAATATCCTAATGGCTAATGAAAAGATTTGCATCTCATAACTCTGTTAGCAACAAGTTAATTTCTCATGCAAAACTATCTCATTTCCCCAAATTTCTATATTATTGTTAGGAGTCATCCATCCCAGGTGACTAAGTGTCTGTCTTTGCAAAGGCATAATCTGTTTTCACTAGGATTGAAGACATCTGATTATGTTTCACCAAATGAAACACTAATTTGCACCCAAGCAACCATCAAATGTTGGTCCAATATGTACATATATTCTTAAGTTACATTTCAAAATGAGTGCAGCTTTTTAAATTTTTCAACACAGAGATTTAAAGGAGAGATGAACATTAGCATTAGGTGTACTTGTTACTTTCTTAATGCAAACAGATTTGAGGAAAAAGTCTTTCAGTGCAAGATAAGAACTGAAAGATGAAGGGAAAGTTTAGACACATGCAATATATGCACAGTGCTAGAGAAATGGCAGAAGAAAACCAAACACCTGCAGAGTTATACAAATAAATTGAGGTAGTAAGAGAATTAACAAACTGCCCCAATAAAGAGTGGAAAGCATTCAAGCTTCTTACTGAGTCTTATAGAAATCCTTTCAGTCTGACCAGGCTGCGTACTTTAAGAAAGTAACATCCTGCTGCCATAGAAACTTGATTAAAGACACTGAAACACAAATAATTATCAATGCCTGGTGGCCCTTGCCTCAGGGGAGACCCCAAAGGAAGGGAGCTTGGAAAGTGTGGAGTAGATCAGTGCTAAGCAGTCTCACTTCATTCTGGAATTTGCCAAGAGTATATAGATGACTCTACTGCAGTGTTTCATAACCACAGTGTCTCTCTTTAATCTAGATGATTTAATTTCAAGTCAAGTTTTACTTTCATACAAAGCTAAAAAGAAAGGCTATTTTCTAACTTAGGAGCTTCAAATGTATGCCAGCTAAGAATGTTCTTATCATGCATTGCAGAGCATCTTGAATCTTAAATGCAAAATATGAAATTCAAATTCTGATTCCATCTGTTGCCTGGAATGGTCCTATTATCATCTGAAACTCTACAGCTTGAGCAGAAAAAGGAATATGATTTTTTAAATGGAAGAATTATTGAATCATTCACCAAAATGGCTCCTTTTTGATTGGAATCAAAATGAAAAAAAAAAAAAAATCACTTTTCTTTGAGGAAATGTCTACCTTTACATAACAGCCCCATGGTGTTTTATGAACATTAACATTTACAACAGCAACTTCTTTCTTCAAGCTGCTAACTCTAATTACCTCATTTTTCAGATGATAAATCTAAAAACTAGACATTCAAAACCACAAGAATATCTACCAGTGTGTTTCTGCTGACTGGAATTTAAGAGAGGTAGCACCAGAGTAAATTTAAGAGAGAGGACAGGAAGATCTATCCCAGGGAAAGTCAGGCAGAACAGCTTTCTATTGAGAAACTTATTCTTCTAAGTCAATACTATCAAGGCCTGGCAGAACTGACGTGGTTAGGTCTGCATACAAACTTCATGATATATATATATATTAGGTTGGACTATTTATGTAAAAACATAAATATGTACAATGTACACACAATCTAAATTTATCAAGATTATAGCTTATAAAATATATTTAGAATATAGAATATGCTGTTATACAATAAAATTATCTTACATAACCAAACAGCAATCTTGCAATTAAAGTTTGTAAAATAAACTTCAATGGTAAAAGAAACCTAAAATATAAAATGAAGGTATTTATAATTTAAGGCAGCTTTTAATCTATTCTTCTGGTATGTAGAAGCAAGAAGATACAGGCACTTCTGATATTTTTTTTCCTAAGTCCAAACCTCATAGAAGGCTAACACTTGTCTGTCCTAGGTACACTGGAGTATCCAAACCATTGTAAGCAAATTGACCTGTGCAGAGTATTACCATAGACTAGTCCCAGACCCTGTTAGTCAGGACTATAATGGTGACAGCAGCACCAGGGAAAACATTTCCTGATCCGTGCTGGACTTCCAACATCACAAAATAATAAATCATCATCATTTGAACAGAAAATAACATGGCTTGCCCTGCTGAAACACACTACACAGATGCATGCAAACATACACACACACAAAAGGAGCAGGCAGGGGAAGACCTGCAGTCAAATTTAGAGAAAACCTCTTTAGCTACAAATCAGAAGATGGAATACCATATAGCAGCTGTTCTAAAAATATCAGTTAAAGGCTTACTATGGCTTTGACAAGAAGAAGGTTTCTATGTCTAAACCCCTTAGCACTGAAATCAGGTATGATTTTACTGTGGATGCAATGTTTGCTGAAAATTGGCAGTCAATGCATCTGTTACAGAGTTTACTATTAAATGCTCTGAAAGACCACCCCCCACAAATTCCAGGGACTCAAGAATGGAGAAAGAATATCTCCAGATGCTTAAGTAACTCTTATTTACATTAAAAGATGTTATGTATGCTTCTAAGTAGTTTAGACCCTATGGCATACACAACATAACATGCTAATCTTGTTAGATGCATGTACCTTTAAAAGCCCAGATGCCTAAGGTGAAGAATTGACCAAAGATGCAATATCACTTTGACGATACATCAGTGCTAGAAAGGGGACAACCAGCAAAGTTAATCACAGTGTAGTTGATTTGCAAAATAGATCTTTTGATAAGCATTTTAGAACAGGTTTAGATAACATTATACAATACACTTCTACTTTGTTAATTTTGTTACCTACCACAATAGATAAAATTTAGAAATCATGGCATTACCTTTATTAAGGAATCAAGAAAAACAGCTTTCCAAAAATTGATCTTATAAAAATACTTGGCAAAAAAAACCCAAACAATCCCCCATCATATTTTTATGACTTATTTTAGAAGAAAATGTCTTCAGAATCTCCTTGATATTTACTGAAGAGTAATTTCTGTGGATCTCTGCAATACCAAGTTAACACTAAAAATGCTGCAATGGATTATTATCCCTTGACAAATTACTTCTGATTTATGGTGTGATTGCCAATGAGAAGAACAGTTTCTGTTTTGTTGGTGCTGGTTTTGTTTTGAAGTCTTTCTTGGTAGTAATAAACAGTGAGGTGAAAGTGAATATACTGAATTTTACATGTATCAAGAAACACACCTAACAGAAAGTTTTATTAGGACAGGCATTAATTAACTTTTTTCAAGGACAGAAGGACAGGATATTTAAAATCAGAAGATGTATAGAATAGCCTTCATTTTGGTGAAAGCGACAAACTCTGCCAATATATCTTCGCTATCACTTCATACAACCAAATTGTTCCAAATGAAACATTGGTAAAAATGGTGCGGAATTAAAAAATACATTAAAAATAGTTTGGTTTTCTTTTCCCTACCTTATTTAATCATCTTTAGGTATATATGAAGCAGCAATAACCTTGTTAGGTGAGCACTGACTTTTACAGATATTTCTCTTCTTTGCTCTTTTTTTTGAACACATTCCACAGATGGGCTCTTTGTATTTTGCCAATATTTGCAGAAAATTTTGTTTAGGAATCTGATTGCATAATTCTCAAATAAATTTTGATTCACTGAATTTTCCCTAATAGTCTGGATAAGTGGTATGGCTTACCTGGGTAATGAATGTTAAAAGGATAGCTTTTCAATTAAATGTACAATGTGAAATGTAATGTCAAGGACTATTATAGGCAAGCTTTTATGCTTAAGGATTTTCAGACATAAAGGTGATCAAGTACTTCATTTTTTACAGAAAAAGAAAAAAATACATATTAATATTTGCTTCTGAATGTAAAGTAATATTTTTTTTTTATTTTGATGCTTCATGTAGTTCTGCTCTAAATATATAGGATTGTTTTGTAACACTTTAGAGACTACACAATAAAATTTTAGTATGGTTGTATATAAATTATGGGAAAATAAATATTTGGAGAAATAAACAGCCAACATGCTTGGCTTGGTTGTAAAAGAATGAAACCCTCTTTGAACACACAAGCCTTAAGGAACTCAGTTTTAAAATGTCCCATTATATAGTGGAAACTGGCCAATACTTACAAATATCGCAGTACTTTTAAAAAATTCAAATGATTTTGCAGTTGTTATTTTAAAATATTGAGTTTAAAATTAATTGTTGGTATCCCTTATCTTGTGTTCCAACTTGAACATGTTTTGTACCAATGCTTACAGAAATCAATAAGGTCTTTTTTAATACAGGTAACACACTTTTTCCTCTATGTTTTGCCTTAAAGGCTTTAACCTGGAAATATTAGAATGTCTGTCAGTCAGAGCCAGGGACAAAGTATCCGCTATGTGGATGCAATCAAGTCTTTGTCATGATTGCCCTAAATGATTGTTACAAGAGATGGGGATCACAGATGTAAAAGACTTTACATGTTCACAATCTTTACTGAAGAACAGGTTGTACAGAAACCATTAGATCTCTTCTGTGTTATCTGCAGAGCTTCCTAAACCATAAATGAGGGTTTTGCTCAGAGTTTGGGTAGATCAAAACTGCCTTAGCAGCTATTCCAATGAAGTGTAGTTGATTAAAACCAGGAAACTAAAGTAAAAAATTTATGAGGCAATTAAATAGTGCAGTTGTTCAAAAAAACAGGTGGATCAGATGCAAAGTTGGGGAAGTTATCCGATGCTTTAAATACAGGTTCATGAACACAATTTTCTTTTTCAGGCTGTGAGTTTTCTCACATCAGTGGAGAGGAGTTACATGGGCATCTGAAGCTGATCTTTCTCTACTCACAAATCCCAGAAGTCAGTGTTTGGGGGGAAACAGTAGTAAGTAGGAACTTACATAACATGTTCAAGTAGCATTGTGGCCAAAGCTATCCTGGAATTAAGAAAGATCAACTGAGCAAATTCGTGTTCAGCTTAGGCATGGTACCCAGTCCTAAAGTTTTAAAGTTTGAGGGGTTCGTATTAGAAATAGCATGCTGGGTTGAACATATTATGCCACACCATTGAGTCTGACTAAACAGGACTTAAAAGCTGCAATGAGTGTAATGGAATAAAGCAGGCCTAGAACAAAGGACCTGCAAATTTCCATTTAGACTCATTGATGCAGTTGTATTTCAGGACAAGAAAAATGTAAGCACAAGACTGTGTTTGTGAGTGGAGTGAATTTGACACATAACAGGAATCATGTCTGGCAAGTGGAAAGCTTGTTTGCTAAAGTCATTATCACCTTTTATTCTTGAATCTAAGCTTTCTGCCATTCTTCATCTTAAACCTGGAACACATGCCTTAACCCAACATGTTCTTTTCTCTTTCAGATTCCTCTTATTAGATGTAATTAACTAGATTGTACATATTTTAAGGATAAAAAAAACAATGCAAAATTAAAATCCCAGACTTGTGAAAATCACATATTAACTTTCTGCACTGATTTCTCCAATAAGTCTTTTTAATACAGTGAAGCAATACCCACAGTACTAACAATATAGCCTTCATCACAGATTTTGAGACCAAAAGCAGCAATGAGTTGAAAACAAAACAAAGAATGCAAACCCATATTTCCCCCAGATGCAGCTATACTTCTGAGTAGATGTATTTTATATGGATAAAAGTAATTTTTTATTTTCTAACATGGATAATTTTAAGATACAGTTTCCATGGCCATTTTTTGTACTGTCTTTCAACCAAAAGCCCATTTTTGTTACAGAAGTTTAATTAAAAAAAGAAAATATTGCTTAAGAAATGAACCACATTTGGACAGTTTGTTAGAAAGGAAACCCCCTTGTGCAGGTTTTTGTTACACCAGCAGATACCTGTAAATTGCTCTTCTAGTGCCATACCTCAGTACCAGTGAGAATCAGCCAGAGCACTACATGCTCAGCTTCCTTCATTATGCAGTGTGAAGTTTTTAAAACTGGTTGAAATCTCTTACTGGGAGAAAGTTTTTTGGAAAACTTCCACTAAAGTCCCACCTTGTTTACTGGCAAATGGTAAGTACCTGACTGGGAGTAGTAATATCTTGCTTCATAACAGGCCATTTGTTCCTATGAGCCATTTCTGTTGTAGAATTAAGTTAACAGGCAATTAATTTTCCTGAAAAAAGGTCTAATAAGCTTTCATATTGAAGGATATGCAAATAGACTTCTTCACAAACCTTGGCTGCAAATAGCTTCTGCCTTATTAGTTACAATAATGTGATTGTATCTTTTGTCTGAATCACTGTGTTTTTAGAAGATGAATATCCTGGATGTTAGAAGAATAAAAATGTCCTCCATGAATTATGTTGTTTGGATAAAAAGCAGGGGAAAATCCATGACCAAATCTAAAGCAAGTAATAACCTAAAACTGACATGTTCAGGAGTTTTTAGGAACATTGCTAGTAGAATGATGCCCCATAAAATATTACTCACTGTTACTTCCTTTCTATAATGAAAGAATTATTACATAGCTGAGCTTCTGTTCTCTGATGTTCCCTCTGCAAATGGTCTTTGAGCCCTAACAGAAAGAAAAAAGTATAAATAATTTAATACCTTGTCTTGATTTGCCAATTGATGTTATCAATGACAAGAACCTGAACAAACACTTTTCAGTCAAATGAATAAAATAGGACCACTGTACCTGCATTTTTTGAAAACTTCTGATGATGTTTCTCTCAGGCATTTTTTTGGTCTGTTAAGGGTGTAAGTTGCTGAATCTTAAATGGAAACCTGGGTTTATTATAAGCAGGAAAAAAATACTGGCATTTAGATCCTTGAAGACTGCAAATATCAGCTGAAATCAATGAGACTGAAGAGTTAAATATTTCTTGCCTGGAGTCTAGATTTCCACATGACTTTGTTACCTAACTTACTACCAAGTATTTAAACAGATTTATATATATCAGCATTGTTATAATGAAAGTAAAGAAAAATTTTTTAATAAAACCACCAACATTTGTTTTCATAGAAGAATAAAAAGGGGGTTAGAATGTCTTTGATATATTCTGAAGCAACATTAGAAGTTGAGCAGTGTGATGGGTACAATTTAGTGTGTAAATATCAATGTAGTGTTTTGCTCAAGAAGATAAAATCTGAATGATATGACAAGCCATCACTGAGAAAAAGAGTGATAGTAGCTTCAAAACCTTTAAATGGAAACAAATCCCTATTTCTCACAGTATTTCAGCAAAACTCATAGAATTTATTGTCAGTTGTTATATCCATAATGTATTGACTTGTTCATAGTTTTAATTTGCTGAAGAACTGTCTCTAATTTTGAGTTTTATTTAATTGTCAATGAATAAAAGTCTTATGGCCAAAGATGCTGGCTAGTCTAGTGCCCCCAGTCTCCTCTCAGAGCTACCTGGCTGGAGGGTCAGTCATCTCATAGAATCATAGAATAGTTAGGGTTGGAAAGGACCTTAAGATCACCTAGTCCCAGCCCCCCTGCCATAGTTAGGGACAACTCACACAAAACTATATCATCCATAGCTCTGCCCAACCTGACTTTGAACTCCACCAGGGATGGAGCATTCACAGCCTCCCTGGGCAACCCATTCCAGTGCCTCACCACCCCAACAGGAAAGAATTTCTTCCTTAGATCCAATCTAAACTTTCCCTGTTTAAGATTGAACCCGTTACCCCTTGTCCTGTCACTAAAGTCCCTACTGAAGAGTACCTCCCCAGCATCCCCATAGGCCCCCTTCAGGTACAAAAAAGCTGCTATCAGGTCTCCGCGCAGCCTTCTGTTCCCCAGGCTGAACAGTCCCAACTTTCTCAGCCTGTCTTCATACGGGAGATGCTCCAGTCACCTGATCATCCTCACAGCCCTCCTCTGGACTTGTTCCAACAGCTCCATGTCCTTTTTATGTTGAGGACACCAGAACTGCACACAATACTCCAGGTGAGGTCTCACAAGAGCAGGGTAGAGGGGCAGGATCACCTCCTTCGACCTGCTGGTCACACTCCTTTTGATGCAGCCCAGGATACCGTTGGCTTTCTGGGCTGCAAGCGCACAATGAAGCTGGCTCATGTTCATGTTNTCACCTCCTTCGACCTGCTGGTCACACTCCTTTTGATGCAGCCCAGGATACCGTTGGCTTTCTGGGCTGCAAGCGCACAATGAAGCTGGCTCATGTTCATGTTCTCATCGACCCCTAAGTCATTCTCAGCAGGGCTGCTCTCAATTGCTTCTCTGCCCAACCTGTAGTTGTGCCTGAGATTGCTCTGACCCAGGTCTAGGACTTTGCACTTGACATGGTTAAACTTCATGAGGTTGGCATCAGCCCACCTCACAAGCGTGTCAAGGTCCCTCTGGATGCCATTCCTTCCCTCCGGCGTATCTACTGAACCACACAGCTTGGTGTCATCGGCCAATTTGCTGAGGGTGCACTCAATCCCACTGTCCATGTCAGCAACAAAGATGTTAAACAAGAACATTCCCAATACCGATCCCTGAGGGACACCACTCATCACTGGTCTCCAGCCGGACACTGAGCCATTGACCACA